>ML977556.1:1554734-1712360 GCA_010015725.1 Amniculicola lignicola CBS 123094
TGGTCTATTGTTCTGATCGATCGAGCTTGAGATACTGATATAGGCTAAGTACACGTGATGCCAAGATATACGCCAAGGCTCATATCCAGCTTACATATACTATTCATCGCGTCGAGGCACTTTGGGGACTAACACCCACGCAAAACCCATGGCTGCGATCAGTACTACGAGGATGGGCTGCATGGCTTTGACGCCTGCTTTACTCGCGATGATACCCGTAAGAGCAGGAAATAACGAGCCCCCAGCTTGCGCGAGGACGAAAACGAAGCCTGGGTAATGTTAACAAGGACCTATTCAAAGCGCTGAACTTACCGTACCTAGAGCTGTCGGCTGGATCCTCTTATCAAACAACTTTGACCCTATTGACATTCCCTGATCAAAGTTAGCCCAATCTGCATTTCAGTTACGATAGAAGATACTTGTGCACACACAGTTGCAAACATAGGTCCAAAGAAGAAACCTAGGAAACAGATCGCCACAGCGCTTCCAACAAGGTTCGGTACCAACCAGAATACCAACTGGAAGGCCAGGATTAGAATGCAGTACACCATCGTCATCTTTCTCTCGCCGAATCTATGCGTGGGTTCTGCAAGCAAGACTCGACCCAAGAAAATGCCACCCCAAAGACCGGCGGGGACATATCCAACATCTGGGAGTTTCCCATCTCGGACAGTGACAAGGTACTCCACTACCCAACCCCCAGCGGTGATACCAACACCCAGCATGAAGAAGTAGAACAAAGACAAAAGGTAGACCGGTGGAGACTTCAGTGTCTCCACGAAATCCTTAGACGCATTCTTGCTGCGACTCATTGTATCCTCTATTGACTCTGTTCCAGCTTTCAGTTTCAAGCGGTCTCTGAAGGCGACCAGAACCGCGGCGATATTAACTACACCAATACCAACCAAGAACAGGTAGAATAGTGGCCAGCGATCGCCAACTTTTGATGCAATTGCTGTAGCAACGAAAGGTGAGACTAGACATCCCAACGCATACATGGCATGAATGAAACCAAGCCATCGATGAGCGCCTTTGATAGAAGCCACAAAGGTGTTGGAGTGGGAGTCTTGGTACGCCATACCTGCTGCTTGGATGAGGAACGTAATGACATACAGACCGAACGGAGGTGTCCAGAATCGAAGAAGATGACTGGTAAGCTGTAACACCGCACCTATCAACAGGATCGCCCCGAGGTCGAGATACCGACCAAGGTGACTGTTCGTTGCGGCCGCAAGAACCCACCCGCAAAAGGTCGAGGCATAACTGGCCAGCCGTCAGTTGGGGTAATTGGTTGTTGGCGCTTGAAAGCCGAATACATGAGTGCGATATGTTGTGTCCCAACTCCATATGTTCGCAGGATATATGGTGTCAGCGATCCAAGGCAGCCATCGTTTGTTCCGGCGAAGAAAAAAGAGAAGCCCGCGGCGACGATTTTGGTAATAAATTGGAATGTAAAATCGTTGCTGTTGTCTACAGCCTCCCCTCTCATTACTGGATGATTCCGAGCTCCAGGGCCGTCTCGGAGCTCAATGCCCTCTTCTATTCTTCGATCTGGCTGTATAGTTGGCCCGCTGACTTTCGCTGACATCGTGTCACTTCAGCCAAGGCACATTCGTTCCACGGAGTGCGTACTGAATTGTGGATATGTTGCTTAGACCACCATTTAGTGTTTTGCCTGTCTTGGCCACACAAAATACTCTTAAGGTTCAATCTTGCGGCTGAGGGGGTCGTGAATAGGTAACTCAAATGCTTCTCAGTTCAGAGTGTCATCGCATAGTATTTGAACCAAGTTCCGCACGCCAGGACCTGACTTGTAGGGGGAGAATCCCGCAAGCGCTACTGCATTTAGCTAAATACCTTCTTCGAGCACGAAAGTCGAACACATTCTCCCAGGGGTATCGGTAAGTATTGCCGGGCCACCCGCCCTTCGCTGATTCGCTTCTTCAAATCTGATCTGCAGTGCGGTCACGTCGCCATGTGATTGGACACCTCCGGTTTACTCCGCCTCGCCTCGGGCTCCCCGACGTCCAATTGCTCACTTACTCGCCTGTGATGCAGGAAATACTGTCCGCAGGTGCTGAGCCACCACCATCATCCCACCATGTGTTCTTTACAAGACAGCCCTCTGACCACAAACACCATCTTTCAAACATCCAAGTTTTCCCGTTTGACGACCCGTAGACTGCCTGCGAAGAGTGCTTTGTACAGCTAGACAAAAACTGACATCATGGTCATCCTCGGAGGGCTCGAGTTCGTCGTAGGCGGCTACTTCCTGCACAAATATTATAAGAACCGCAAGGAGAAAGAGGAGGACCAGAGGAGAGAGCCGATACAACGTCGCCAACACTCATACCCAGGCGCGAAAACACCGCGAAATCCTCAGCAGTCCCAGCAGCAAAAGTTCGCATACTATGCCCCCCAGGGCCAAGGATACCCACCGCAGCTACAGCCTCGCCCCCAAAGCGCCCAACCGCCGTATCAGGGAAGACCATACAATGCGCAACCCATGCCGCAACAACAGCAGCAGCCGCAACAACAACAACAACAACAACAACAACAACAACAACAACAACAACAACAATACTATCAGCCTCAAATCCAACCCCTAGGACGACAAGAATCGTTCGCAAGCCTATCCAATATGCCCGTCGCGAACGGTGCTCGACCACACAATATAAACACCAACGTCTTACCTCCACTACCACCTCGACCTCAACTTTTGAGCCCACATACCATACCTATACAACCCTCGCAGGGCCAGTGGGTCAACCAGCCGATGTACAACCCCGCTTTCAATGCATCCTGTCCGAATTTCGCACAACCTCCGAGCACACCGATATATCAGACCCCGGTTACAGCGATATATCATGTGGGGAGTCCGCAGTTTGGACGGAATACTACGGGTATTGAGGATGGATGGGATGATGAAGAGGAGCATAATCCCCATGTGAGCTTCGATGTGAACAGGAGACAACCAGATGAAGAAGGGGAGGATGATCCACCGCCACCTTATCTGCCTTGAGTTGAATGATCAAGAGATGAGAACGAAGCTTGAAGTGCTGGCACTCTAATTGTATTTTCGGTTTATGGCAAGCAAGGATGGAAACATGGGTCCATTGCTTATGAATTTTAATGACTGAAGTTTCTTGATGGATACCCTCACATTATCTTCTCTTTCTCACTCGCGCTTCTCCTAGATAGTATTTTTAATATCTCTTACTCCTAATAGATGTCCACTTCGTTCGGGAAACTTATATAAATGATTCATGTGTCTTTGGGACAGAACCCACGAGCAACATCTCTCCCCATGCCATCCCTCCAGTGGAGAATCCTCGCCAAGTAATCTTATCTACTCACCTCCAGGGCTCTGAGGTATGCCAAGGTTAAAACGTCTATCACCGTCCTTTTCCCCTAGCATGCCAAGTCTAAACCCCGCCTCTGGGGTAAACTGCTGCACCACCGTTTCTGGAAAGGGAAGCTCGTAGGAATCACGACATAGAAGTACCGCGACTTCAACAGGGAAAATATGGTGATCATGCAGGTGCAGCCTGCTGCTCGGTACTCGACTGCCGATGTCAGTGTGACTTCGGGCTGGGGAGGAGCCTTAAAAGAACCGCTATCCCATCTTAATGTAGAGCTTGTAACGGTAATTGCTCTGAGTTGAATAACCTGAGAGCCACCATGTCGCGAATACTCTCTTCAGTCGTCGTTCTAAGCGCTTTAACATATGCCTGCCAAAGGGACTGGGACACCTTTACCCATCGCAAACACCAACACCAAGATGCCACCATCTCCAAACTCCACAAACGCGCAAAAGTGGAATACCCTCCATCTTTAACAGAAACCGAATCCATTCTCCTAAACTCTTTCGACAATACCTCCATCAGCGACTGGAGTTACTACTACACGCATGGCGACCACTTGGGCTCGCATAACAAGACCATGGCTGAATGGACGGCGCAAAAGTGGCGCGATGCGGGCTTTGAGTCGCATCTGGTGGAGATTCCAATTTGGGTGACGTATCCGGAACATTCAAGTTTGACCTTGTTGAGGAGTGATGGGTCGAGGCATGATGTGAATTTGAATGAGGATGTGTTGGAGGAGGATGAGACGAGTTCGTATCCGAATCGCATTCCAGCTTTTCATGCTATGAGTGGGAGTGGTGATGTAGAAGGGGAGTGTGTTTATGTTGGGTTTGTTCAGTTCCACTCCCAGAAAGATAGAGGTCATGGATGTGCTAACAGACATAGGCGTGGTACGCAGGCAGACTTTAAAGTCTTGCAAGATGCGGGTATCGAGCTGAAGGGAAAGATTGCAATGGCGAACTATGGTGGCATTTATCGAGGTACTAAGGTCAAGAATGCGCAGGGTCACGGCATGGCGGGATGCATCATCTTCACTGACCCTCTCGACGATGGAGAAATCACTGAAGAGAATGGCTATGTTGCGTATCCAAGTATGTTTCACTCCCATGTCATGTAATCTACTTCCTATCGTTCTATCACTAAATTCTCGTAGATGGCCCCGCACGGAATCCCTCATCGATACAGCGCGGAAGTGTCCGCTTCTCATCCATCTACTCGGGCGACCCTACAACTGTTGGCTGGGCGTCCAGTGTGGACTCGCCTCGCGGTGATGTGTCACAATACAATCCCTCCATCCCCTCCATCCCCATCAGCATGAAAGATGCACTCCCCTTCCTCGAAGCTCTCCAAGGTCATGGTGTCACAGCTAAGGAAGCAAACCGCAGTGGCTGGACAGGCGGTTTTAGGAACATCACGTACGACAGCGGTCCTGCGCCTGGGGTTCATGTTCATCTCAATCATTCCATGAGAGGTAGTATTGAGCCTGTTTGGGATGTGATAGGGGTTATAAATGGGACGAGTAGCGCTGAGGTGGTTATCGTGGGAAATCATCGAGACGCATGGGTTATCGGCGGAGCAGCAGATCCAAATTCCGGCAGCGCAATACTCATCGAATTAGCGGGGGCCTTTGGGAAGCTTTTGAAGAAGGGTTGGAAGCCTAGGAGGACTATGTAAGCTGACTATATCTCATTATGTTGGTGTTGGCTAAACTACGAAACAGTGTCTTGGGCTCCTGGGATGCAGAGGAGTTCGGACTTCAGGGTTCAACCGAATGGGTAGAGGCAAATCTCCCCTGGCTGACCTCCACAGCGGTTGCTTATCTTAATCTTGACATTGGCGTCTCTGGCCCCAGAACCGCCTTCTCTGGAAGTGGAGAAATACAGATGTTTGTGGTGGAACAGATGAAGAAGATCCTATTCCCAGAAGGGTGGGGCGAGTTTCCTACGCTTTACGACATGTGGTATAATGTGTCTGAGGGGGAGATCTTGCCTTTGGGGAGTGGAAGTGATTATGCGAGCTTCTATCAAAATGGTATCGGATGTGTAAGTTATTCACCCTTTCATTCTCTCGATGAACACGCTCCTTCGTAACATTGAAGTACTAAGTCCACGTGTAGATTGACATAGGCTCCGACGGCGGGAAAACAGATCCTATCTATCACTATCATAGCAACTACGACTCGTATGCTTGGATGGCTCGTTTCGGGGACCCAGGCTTCAAGTTGCACGCCACAATTGGCCAGTGGCTCTCCCTTATCCTCTATCATATCGCAGACGACGTGCTTATCCCCTGGGATCTTCCACATGCGGCGGCAGTTCTAAAACAATACCTGTCCGAACTGAAAGACACGGTTGCAGAATCAGACTTTCCAGATCTGGATATTTCGCCCATCGAATATGCCATTAAGGAGTTTGAAAAGCAAGCTGAACATATCAGCACAGTGGCAAGCCAGGCGTCCGCCTTCAATGACACAGTTCTCGTTGATGTGGTGAATTCTAAATATAGAGATTTTTCCAGAGGGTTTGCGTCAGCGGGTGGTTTGCCCGGGCGAGAAACGTTCAAGAATGTCATCTCGGCGCCAGGGATTGATAATGGGTATGGGGCCGATGTATTTCCCCCCGTGACAGATTCGCTGAGCAAGAGAGATGAGAAGGAGGCGGTGAAGTGGGTGGGGAAGAGCGCTGGGGCAGTGTTGAGGGCGGCGGAGGTTTTGAGGGTGGGGGGTTGAGGGAGATAGAGAGGTAGATACAAGGGCGCCAAAAGCGCGGGTCGGAACATGCTGAAGTAGACTTCGTAGTCGTGCCAGAGAACGATGTATATAAGTACATTAATGAGGACCAGAAGGAAACAAAGCTTCTTGCAGCAGAACATGCGCATAAAGTGGAACCAGTTGTCTCAGCACATCCTCATAGGTTCATGAGTGGAAACTCTCCAAGTGCCATTGAAGCAACTTAGTCGTTCTTTTCCGTTGACCAATATTTTCTTGACATGCTTTGACAATATCCCTGCCCCAAGGTGCCTCCGAATCAGGCTCATAGAGAACCTTCACATCAAGTCTCTCGCCAGCTTTAATATTCTCGCAAGCATCAATCAACTGCAGATACCGTTTGACGCATCTGGCCGCTGGCTTCTCTGATGGTCCTGACGTATATATCAGGTATATCTGCAGCGTCACACTTCTCAGGGAAGGGTAACTCCCGACCTCCTCTTTTAAACGCCTAAGATCCTCCGCTTGGGCTAGTTCTTGTCTATATTCACTATCAAGTTCATTGTTTCGGTATTCGACAATCTTAGGTAGCCGTATGTGCAAGTGTCTGATTTCCTGGATAGCTCGGGGGTTATGTTTCTGTAACCAGGAAACCCAGTCCTCATGTTGCTTCGGATTCATTGGTGCCAAATGCATAGAAAACTCTCGCCATAGGGTCGTGTAAACTTCTTCATAGAGTTTTTTGTTCACGCGCATGAGACGCGTCATCGGTTCTTTGCCCCAAAATGCTGAGCATTTCCAATGCTTCTTTTCCATGTATTGGAGCTCGCCATCCGAGAAAACGGAGAGGAGAGGTCTCTCAAAAGGCAAGGAGCGCGTACCAAAGGGATAAGGGCTGCGATCGATTATCTCCGCCAGAAGCGCTTGGTATATGATTTGTTCGCGTAGCTCAAACGGGAGTTTCAGGAGATGTGGTGAATTGTGATCAGGGGTTTTAGTTTGCTCCGATTGGAATAGAGACATGTTGAAGTTCAAGGGAATTGGATGGTGGTGTATTGAGGATGGGGAGATGGCATCCGAAGGTTTCTATCGGTTAACTATGACACGTGGATGTTTAGGTTGGAAACCAGGCCTTGGGAGGAAGAGGGCTGAATCTTGGATATCATGGGTTCATACATGATGCAATGACCTACTGCAGCACACATGCGGAAAATGGCGAGGGAAAAGGCTGGTGTGGCTGTGAATTATACATGATGTGTCATTCCAAAGTAAAGGAAGAGGCACAGAAAATGTTGCGCAGTGTTGAGCTCCTGAATACCATGGAGGCACCCCTCCACCGTATGGTGCGGATGTGGGCGCGCCCCCCGATAGGCAGTACATCGCTACACTCTAGGAAAAGTTTACTGGAAATTTTTAACTGTAGCTAGCAAAACATGCCCCATCTCTCCCAAAACTTATCAGCCTTCTCAAGGTTGGGGCTTTGATCTCTTTCGCGTCTGCCTCGCAAAACCAAGGAATTGGAATTGAACAACGAATACACAAAATCATGACCGCAGGAGAAACTCACAAGACTGTTTACTCGGCCGAGTTCGCCTGATTGGGCGAGCACGTTTCGATTATTCCCAACGAACCGGCTGTATCCCGTCGTATCTGACACGAAACACGCATGGGTATTTCGGGTGCTTGGATGCGTGATCAAGCCCTATATTACGGCTGTTATACTCCTCTAACGAATACTGGTAGCCAACACAAATGTTTTGTGAAAACAAAGTGGAAGATACCACAAGCGCCCTCTCATGAATTCTGTTGAAGTGCTACAAAATTGAAAATGGCTGGCCAGGACTTGAGACTGAAGAATCCACTGGCGTTTTATGGGTGATTTGTTGAGAGCTGACGTTACCATAACAACTCTTGTACAAAGACAAACCGTCACGGTGAAGTGCTGTTCAGACATTCCGAACCCCCGAGTGGCGATTGATTCTCCTTCCACGGCAGAGTTTCGGGCTTAGAGCTGGATTTGCCGTGGTGAAGCCATCCAGTCTGCCTAGTCGAGACCTCCACATCACTGAGGGAAACAGAAACAACCAACAACCATAACGCAACTCCGGTACTCCAAGGTCACCTAAGTCAAAAGCGATCTGCGGCATGGTATAGACAGCCAACAAGCATTGAACAACATCTGGCATTCTCGGAAAATCTTATCACTGCCAAGAAATCAGATCTCCAGCCCGGATAGACGAGAAGTCAGGGCTACGACCTGGAAATGCCTTACATGCGGCGCGCTATCCCTCCGTAAGCTGACCTGAGGACAGAGCCTCATGTTCAGACTAGCGATGACGATGGTTCGCGTGGCATATGGGGCGTTTACATCGTGGAATGTTCCATTTCGCTGGAAGATATTCGTTGCTTACTCTGTCTCTCGCAAAGACACATACTGAAAGAACGTGTCAACAAGATCAACAAGTGGATCTTAATACGCCTTAGATAACACGCTTCTATACAGGTGGTGGTGTATATAACATGTCTGGATCAGTCACTGTAACAGAGGACAGCCCTTCTCAACCATCAGAGTTTGAATACACTATTCACACACTACACTACCACCTTCTCACTTGCTTCATCAGCGACTGGTACGCTCAGAGTTCTCTATCATTCGAGACAATATGAAGTTCACTTTTGCCTTCCTGGCAGTATGCCTTACACTTTCAATCGAGAGTCATGCTCGGGGAATTATGATGGATCGCGCCGTCGAGTCTCTGGATATCGAAACCAACGGATATACCGACAATCTTGCTCGACGTGGAGATGACGATGATGATGACGAATTTGAAATTCCTGGGCCTATGGCCCCCGATCCTGATAGCGTGCCAGATGCGCCTGGACCTGCCCCTCCTCCAATGGCACCACCATACACAGAGGACACTGTACCCTCGGCCAGAAATAACTACCATTGGACAGCGACTGGCCAGTCAATTAAAAGACTCCCTGATGACCTGGCTGCGATGAATCCGAACGTCGGGGACTCCGTCAAAGAGATGGAAGCTGAATTGAAGAAGAAAAACATGGACAGCCAGGGGCCGTGGTTGTTCTGGAGTGGCTTCCCGGACGGTCCTGCGCTTCGCAAATCCGTAGAGTTGGTTGAGGCAAAGATCAGCCAGAAACTCAAGTGGATGGATACCGTGCTTCCATCAAAGGCGGAAGAGATGGCAAAATGGGGAGCGGTCCATAATGGAAACTATCAATGGCATTACTGGGCCATCAAATCTCAAGCTCTAGCCAAGGTAGCTTCCGGTGATATTTACCATATCGTCCCAGATGGCCGACCACTCAACAAGCCCTATCGAAATCGCAAAGGCTCGAATTGGTGGTCTTATGAAATCGGAGAATTAACCCGCCGTGATGAAGTCAAGACAATCCGGCGAGTCTTTCTGAGGACGGAAGAGGGAGGTAACATTCCAACAGAGCCAGAAGAAGTGGCTACTTTAGAGTTATTCATGGGCGACAGCGATGATGGCTTCGATGATGAGAATTTTGGTATGAATTTGATCTGGGAGAGCGGTCAAGAACCTATGGGCTGGCCAGGCGATGTCATGGCTCCTCCGACCCAACCGTTCCAGACCTTTGACCCCATCAATTTAATTGCTGAGTCGGAGGAGGAGTGAGGGGCTGTCTTGCGCGATGTGGTTGTCGGTCAATCCAACATAATCATCAAGACATTGCTTTCCTCTCAACACTGTTACAAATTCGGGAAATATAGGAACTGGAAGCATCCATTTCTGATGTTAAGTTGTTGGTTGTTATCTTGTACATAGATTGAAGCTGCCACTAAATTTTCTTGCACATTGCACATGCATGAAATTTTCAGGATTCATGAAATAGTACCGAAGTGTGTTAGAGAGTTTGATAGATTCCTCTAATTCTAATAACACTGAGCAGACATACTCTCTAGTTGATGACGAAACGGGTTTAACCCTGGCATGACGGGAGTCTTATGTTCCAACCCTTCCCATGTTTTAGGTAGAACTTCCCATATTTTAGGTAGAATCACTCCCTAGTGGCAATTAGAACGATACAATATCTGAACATTTCCTATGGAATTTATAAATACAAACAGCCGATATATCTTCAACGCCTTCCATGCAGTGCCCACACCATATCTCTCAAGCCTTCAACGCACAAAGCCCCTCGAGCCATTTTGTAAATTTGACGCTAGGAAAGTCCACCGTCCGGTAAAATAGATCCGCCAACCAAATGGTGACAACCGTCTGCATAAGAAAGGCAATTGCCATCCCAAGCTCAAATGCGAATATAGTATCCCTGCCCGTGATAGTCCAAATAAACACAATAATCCTGAATCCGAACCAAAGAATGAGAATTTGGTGAACACAGTATAGAGCAAATGAAGTTTTACCCAGGTAGCGAGCGAGGGGGGTAGTGAAAATGCGCTGGAGTGTCGCTGACCGGGAGACGATATAGACCAGCAGAACAGATGCAGTAGACGTGAAGAAGTAAAGGCAAGATTTGCCTGTCTCGCCGACAGTGTATTTAGCGAGAGGGTAGAACGGGGCCCAGAAAGGTGATTTGTCGCCACCATGGCGCGGATACGATGCCAAATAAAGACCTAAGATGAAAATCGATGTATCGCGTAGTATCTGTGTCCTTGACTCTTCCTTTATAAGGGGAGACTCTGCAGCCTTCTCTTGTCGGATAAGATGAAGCTCGGCCAAAACAGTGCCCGCAAGGAAGAGTGCAGACTCGGGATGGCCTCTCGCATGGAGGTAAACACCGATAGCAGCGAGAGTCCACAGTCTGACCCATGAACTGACTTTCCCTACGCCGATAATGGATATGAAGCTGATGAGTGAACATTTGAATTCAACAGGAATCGTCCAGAGATGCGTTCCGTAAGGCATATCGCCAGGTAATGTCTTAGCGTTCAATGGGTCAGACCAGGACCAGACGAAACCTATCCAATCTTTGAGTTGATCCCAGTTGGAGTTGTATCGAGTGGGTATGGTGAGAGGCTTGCCGGCGAATGGCCAATTCTTTTTCAGAGACGCGGCGTAATCCATGCCACCAGTACATGATAGAAAGAGTGAAATGAGCAGGGTGGCAAGACACGGTGCGTAGAGCCTAGCAGCACGTCGGAAGGTCGCCGAGAACAAGGCATCGAGAAGAGCGCCGTGGGAGCCGGCACGCGCAAGTCTGATCGGTTTCAAGGAAATAGAGAAGCCGGAGATAACGAAGAAGACGAAGACGCACACCTGGCCGCTGTATATCAGCCTAATGATGGGAAGTTGAGGTATCCAGTGATCATTTTTGCCGTTACCACCACCATAACCGACATGTGACTTGGGATGTGCAGGTACATAAAAATGGCTGATGAAGACGCAGAAGGCAGCGTAGCCACGCATGCCATCTAGGAAGTCTGTGGAGCGGATGACATCTCGAGATGGGCCCTCCGTTCTGGCGAGGAAGCTTGGTACTAAGAGAGTTCCAATGCGACGAGGGAGTGATTTGAGTCGTGGAGCGCCCAGTATGGATGGTAGAAGAGAATTCTTTTCTTCAAAATCGAGCATCGTGTCGGAAATTTAGTACGGTAGAAAAGATACCGCCAGTCGATCCACCCTCGCACGTCGACAATTTCGACCATCGCGAAACCTTTTAATACTCTGAGATATTAGAAAGGGGTTATGGTACCAATTGCAACTGTCAGCCTTTGATTGCGCTGCTCAGTTAGATGCGGCGTTGCTTGGCGCGTTAAAGTCGCGTGCTCGCTGTCCGTCGGCGAAGTTCCAACATAAATCGCTTTTGCCTCAGGCAAATCTCGCATGGGGTGATAGGCCGTGACATGTATACGGTTACTGTCTCGTGTATCCTCCTCATGGCGTGCTGGGCTGCACACAGTAAGTACGGACCCTCGGCTTACAAGCTGCAACATAGGTCGAAAGCATATATACTAGCCATCAGGGCATGAGGAAGGCCCAGAGCATGATATAAGCGTTGAAGATACTCTTGCTTTCAAGTATATCGCTGTTAAGGTTTCACACTCTCCACAATTTAGACCCCACTGTACCCACTTGCCGAAGCCGGAAAAAACAAACACCCTTCAGAAACTCAACCGCTCAGATTAGGACGCCTTACCCGAAGCAAGAGGCTTTGACCTCTTACCAGCCCCTGTATCGCTCCCGTCGGCATCGATTCATCCATTAATGGAAACTTCTGCCTTGAATCCGCCAAACTTGGTGCAAATTTCTTGAGCACAACAGCAACAAACAATTGCACTTCTGTCCTCGCGACGAACCGCCCTGGACAGTAGTGCGACGCTCCCCCGAAAGGTTTATAGCTCTTGTTCTTCATCAGTTCTTTGTTCTCTATAAACCGCGTAGCTCGGAAGGTGTTGGCATCTGCACCAAAGACATGGGAATCGAAATGCATGGTCCAGTAAGGCATAAGCAGTACTCCACCCTTGCGGAGCAACTTTTCCCCGATTATTTTGTCTTCTTGGACAATTCGGATGCCCAGAGGCCATACGGTAAGTCGCAAAGTCTCCTCAACCGTGGATGCGAGGAGCGGGCAGGAATGAAATAGGTATGCTTGGTCGATGGTACCGTCTGACTTGAATGCAGGTCCAATCTCCTCCATGATTGATGTGTGCAAGTCTTTATTGAACAAAATATATACTAATGACCAGAACGATAGCCTGGGTGCATTGGCGTTCGCCCTGTGTGAATTAGAATATGTTTCTCTATCATAGTCTTTGCGTTGACCTACGTCCGATAGAAAGAGAAGAAAGTGTTTGCTTGTTGCACATCATCAAACCCCATATCGTCAAGCCCTTTACACATTGTCTTGATCAGCCATGAGGCATCCTCTTTCTTCTCATTGGGAAGACGAATATATCGCGTAAGCCCCTCCACGATGCCTTCTTTCGCTCGGTTCATCTTCCTAGTGTAGAATGATGGGAAGCAATGTGGAAGTTTCCACCCTTCCTCTTCATAGGCCTGAAGATGGCCAACGATGTTGGGACATCCTTCGGACAAGGATTGACCAAAGAATGCGCGAGTTTGGGCGTCGACAATAACTTCATGTGCCCAATCCCAAAGCGAAACCACCTTTTCTGATTCTCCCTGCTCTACAATCGATGGACCGTCGATTTTGTTCCAAGCTAAGGCCTCATTGATATGACCTAGAAGGCGATCCTGGATTTCTTCATGCTTCTCCCCAGGATACAGTTGCTGCTTGAAATGTCCTATCGTCCTATCGATCCAGTTCTTTCCCCCATGCCCCGTGTCGAAAACCGAGTCTACGCCCGCTTCGTCAAGCCCATAATTGCGCATAATCTCTCTGATGATTACATTAAAATCGAGAGCCTTTGGCTGCTTGTATACGGCGAGGATGTCATCTGGAGCTCCTATTACGTAGAAAGACCGCCCCATCGTTGTGATAGCCCAAGGTTTGGCTCCGAAGTGATTTCTAGGTTTTCAGTCTGGATCATAGAATCGAGAAGAGGATAGAAAGCATACCGTCCTTTCATGAATAGCTGGCCTTGAGCGCTGAACATAGACCAGAAATGTCCAACAACTACATCATATCAGCTCCTAGTCAATCCTTGTTGCGCAAGATCTTACATGGGAGATAGTAGGGAAGCTGAGGGGGATCATTCGGGTTGAAGTAGGGCACAGCAATAAATTTTGTGATATACCATACTACCCAGAAAAACCCTAGAGTTACCAGTGCCAATAATTTAGGGTTGTCTACTTCTGCTGACAGGATAGAAATGAGCGAGAGTGTATGTGCCATTCTTTTGCTCGGTAGAATAACTTGTAACCCTTCCTTCGCAAGAGTGAACACCGATAACACGTCCCAGAATTGAAAAGAAGAATATCACCTGAGAATTTAAAATGAGAGACTGCAGTCCGAAGGCTTTTTCACTTGTGCCGCGCAGCTAGATAGGTTCCTATTCCGATCATAGAACAATAGTTAACCCTTTTCGGATTGCCATCTCTTTGTCTCAAGAACCACGTCCAACCAAGACACTTCGGCAAAAGTCAACATCAGGCGAGATAGGAATATTGAACATACCAATACGGGCGCAATAAAGAAAAATACTTGCCAGTACGTTACCTGTGTGCTTCTTCTCGTCAAAACGTCTGCTCGAAGCATCTGTCAGGAATTTGGGATGGCCACAACTGTAAAAGGGCCAAAACAACAACACCTACTGACTGAAAGCAGCGCGTCATTCGGGGTCACGCATTGCAATCAGTCACAAAATGAGAGGCGATGGGGAGGGTTGCTGCCAACGTCGCTGGTAAATCTCATGCAGTAACTGGGCCTGTTTCTGCGTCGTCGTCATCCTCATCCACGGATGTTTTCATACCTGCACTTGGCGAATTGGCTATTCCTTTGTGGAATTCAGATTGTTCTTGGATCTGGCTTTGTTAGGTCGTGCTGATGGAACTATTGTAGTCATTCCTGACACACTCAAAGACATTGAATGGTTCCAACATGTTTGAGGCCGAATACAACTGAGATGGCCTATCTATGATTGCGACAAGCTTGTGGTTTGTCTACGTCGGTATAGTTCGTTGATCTTGAAGCAGTTGGTGACGCAAAAGCAATCAATCAAGCATGCAAGCATGGAAGCAATCATTCACTCAATCAAGCTATCCATCGACTAATTCTCACAGTGCTCAACAATTCAAGTGTGTAGAAATCACTTCACGACCACCACCCATGATGATACTGTCCCGGCCACCATTTGCCGTTCTACGTGAAGTACAACACCCGGTCATGCGAGCCAATGGACTAGGAAGGGTCACTCTTCAACAGCCGCTATTTTCTTACTGGCAAGCTGTACCCATGACCTCTAATGCGCGAGCGACCAAGGGACTTATTTCGCGTGTGCTACCTAAAGATCTACTCACTCGTCTCGGCCAACCAGCCACCAACCAGGAGCTCCGATACGTTTCTTTCCATTTTCGGGAAGATGATCAACGTGCCCAGAGGGCGTACGCTTGTACCTCAATTCGGTCGAGAAAACCCCGGAAGGGTACCAGAGCTGATGCCAAGCAAGTACGAAAGGCTCCAGTACCAGATACTCTGTTGCCTAGCAAGGCAGGAGGTGAACAGGTTGAGCTGTGTCTTCGGCAAGGTCGATCCTTTATCGACATGGCATCCATGTTCCAAAAACCTCTAAAGTCTATTGTTCGGAAAGCAAATCGCTACCTCGAGGGTTCTGAGATAGAGAAGCTGCTGAAGCCAAATAAGAGGGGTGAGTGGTCAGACCACGAAATTCAACATTTGATAGAGCTACGAGAACAGAGGTTGCCACTCAAGAGTATTGGAATGTGGCTGCGGAGAACATCGCCAAGCGTACAGAAGAAACTTTGGGAATTAAGGGACACGATATCAGGGCCCGGTACAGTTGAAGGCCCCCAGGCCCTGCCACCTGGATTGCAAGAAATTCTTTTCTACACTCGGTTGACTGCGGTTTGGGAAGCTCTTCTCAAGTCCGACATGACACAGACTTGGAGGGAGGCACTTCAGGAGAAATCAAAAGAGGAATGGCTTTCTATCGTTTCGGCAGGTATTCCTCAAGATGTGAAGAATGTGCTGGGAGGACTACGACCTCCCACCTGGGACGAACTTGAAAGCTTACCGTTGATCGATACCAACGATGCGGGCATGTACGCGAGGCTTGTCACATCCCGCCACAAGTTTCAGATGGTCACTGACCGCCATCTCTATGTTGGGTCCGCGAGCAAATATGGCGGTGGCCTAAACCACAGGATTGATGAGCACACCAGAAAGATGAAGCGCAAACACGAGTCAAGACTCCAATCTGACATCAGAAAGAAGAGATTGGAGAAAAATGGCCGCTTTATTACGCTCATGGTCGTGAAGATGGACAGCCCTGATAATGATGTTGTCCTTGACGTGCGCAGAACCGTAGTGTTAGCGGAGGCAATTTTGACGGTGTGGTTAAACGCTCTCCAGGACCCATCTGAGGATTTGCAGAGTGTGTCTCCATGGGATTCACAGACACTGCAGTACACAGGATGGGCTTCGCATAATCCTCTGCTGGTTGATGTGGTGTTGCCTTTCGATGGAAACCGCGAGATGTAGACAATGTTTAGCTCTCGGAAGTAGGCATCTTGTATTTACCAAACGTGCGTATGCAAAATGACCAAACAGAATAGGCCAGAGAAGGCAGTGGCTTCAAAGCGAGATGGAACCTTTCAGACATCAGACCAATTAAAATGAGACATGACCAGTGTTGCAAAAGTTGATGGCCACCAACTGCTGAGTTGCAGTTGTAGGCCCACATAGATAGTCGTCCTGACCGTAACAACTAGACAGAATAGACCAGCGAGAACAGTGACTTCATTGTGAGATCGAACCTTTCAGATATCATACCATCCAAATCAGACTTCTGTAATCTTATTAAACAGTAATACTCTGTGTGAGATCGTATGGGTTTCGAAAAACCAAGAACCATCCATCCAAACCAAACATCTCGCAGCATTAAGACATTAACGATAATAATCATAGGCATTGCTGTTCGATTTCCTCGAACAGCAAGAGGCAATAGTCGTGCAACGCATTCCAAAGATCCACACATACCCAACCCATGCACTCTGCGCTAAAAGTTCTCCAACGACTCTTATACACATCTGCAGTCACCTGCTACATCGAATCACATCCAGGTCCTATTCCGCCACATGATCGTTCTGGAGCTTCTTCTGCGCCTGCCTCCGTTTGAACCACCAGACAAGAATGAGAATGATAATGATAATCACAATGATGGGGATGGCAATGGGAAGAATCTTCTTAATGGCCTTTCCGCTTCCTCCCTTGCTACCACCACCACCACCCTTGCCGCCTTTGCGAGCCACAAGGTGTATGAGTTGGCTGGCAGTTCTATAAGAGCAGTTAGAATGAGATATTTTGGATGAGTGGAGTGTGCTTGCGTACGCTGGGTCGCTCAGGGCGCGGAGGGCGAGACTGGAGTTGAGGATGGCCGGCATTTTGATGAGTGGTGATAGTAGTGGTTCAGTGCTGCGGTGCCTTTTCGCTTGAAGGGGTTTGGCGAGAGGGCACGAACGGTGGTTGCTCAGGGGAGTGCGATGTGTTGTGTTGTATCGAAAATTTATGGAACGGCGTGAATCCAGAATTTCTTCGAGCAACCCAGCAGATAGATATACAGGTTGATATGGCGGTCTGACCCCTGGCTCTTCCCTAGCTGCTGGTCTAGATGCATGGCGAAAGGGCTATGTTAAACAATTTCAAGAGTCGCCCACACGTATTCGGAAATTCAAATAGTCCCAAATGCCACCATACACTACTCCTGGAGGCCAGGCTTTTGTTATTGGTGCCTTGTCCCGTCTAAGACAACAAGCTGAAATTATCGTTCACGAGGCTGAAACTCCTCGATTGTCGTTGGCTGGATCAGCCGCACGTGCTCCGCCCTCGCCTTGGACAAGCGAAAGCTGCAATCAACCTGTCAGATTGTCTTGACAAAAAGAAACCTGTGCCGCAGATTAAAAGCCAAGCTGAGCATCTCCGACAGGCCTTTGATATTTGATTGGCAAATCGATGGGACCGGTGAATGGAGTGGCATTGGAAGAAAGCTTGTGGAGGGGGCAAGCTTCCTGGGCAGGTGATCGTGGAGGCTTCTGCAAGCTTATTTCGTTGTCCGATTTTATAAAATGCTCGCGTTTGGTGTCGAGTTTTCATAGGAACGTCCAACGTCTTCTCATCGCAAGCCTGTTTGAGGATCGGATGGTTTTTGCAGGCCTACAATTCCTTGATGCAAGACCCGGGTGGTATAGTAATGAAGCATTTTACCAGACTGCCCTATCTCCTCCCAAAAAGGAACGAACATCCACGGCTCGGATGCTATAATATGAAGCTATACGCAAATTTTATGTCCAGGGGCCTGATTTGACGCATGAAACACAGTAAAGCTTTGTTATCAGTTACAGTTTTAGCCATCTCTCAAGCTCTATATACAGCGTGGCTCCCTAGAACGGCCAGGTAGTTTACTGGTCATCAATGACATGCAAGTACTTCTTCTCCTCCTTCTTCTCGCGCTCTGTCATTGGTGGCAGATCGTAGTATTGTGCGCTTCGGTATCCCTTCTGTTGGAGTTGTTAGCATTAATGTATGTCTTAGAGCAAGGGAGAATGAGCAAATCAACTTACTAGATACTCATATGTCATGCTCTTCAACTCTATCGGCTCAATATCTAGATCCTTGAATGTCTTGGCTTTGGGATCAATGACCTGGTCGATGAACTCCCGCTCGACTTGGGCTGTCGATGTTGTGGGCCACCACAGATAGCTATTGAGGTACTTGGCTAATGGCTTCATCACGCGCGGAGGAATGTTGACGTGACGTCTGTGCTTGTGAATTTCTCCGTCTACCAGCTCAGAGATCTCTTTCATGCTGTAGTTGGTCGGGCCGTAAAGCTCGTACGTCTCAGCAGCCGTGGTGTCGTCGTGGAGCATCTTCTCTAGAGCCATACCGACATCGATGGCATGCACAGGCCAGAAGCGCTCTTGCATGTAGTTGGAGGTTATAACGTTGGAGACACCGGCAAGGGTGTTGAGCAGGCGATCCTCGTGGCCGAACATGGGCGCTGGGCGGACGATAGTAGTCTCAGGATAGATCTCGCGTGCAAGCTCTTCTCCGCGGCCCTTGGTGCGATAGAATTCGGACGATGAGCTAGAGTCGGCGTTGTAGGAGGAGACATGGACATAACGATCGATGTCGTATTTGGCGACAGCTTCGGCGATGCGCTCCGTACCTTCCATGTGAACATCTTCAAGATCGAAGTTCCTGGAAACTGATTAGAGCCATGCTATGGATCCACACGGGAGACATACTTGGTAGGATAGTCCCGGCCAATCAGATTGTAGACAATGTCAGAATGTCGAACGCTCTCTTCAATTGATTGCGTATTTCGCAGATCCATTTCCTGAGATTGTCATTACAAAGCCCAAAATAGCAAGTGCCGCTATCCTCACCAGAAACACGATACGGCCGAGATCTCCTGCGACCTTGAGGTGGCGCTTGGCCATCTCCTCGCGGAAAGGTACAACTACTGTGCATCCTGATCGGGCTATCGTGTCCAGCATTAGAATAAGCCTCCATTGTAGCGGAAGTGGGATGTACCTAGTCGGTTCACAATATATCGTCCCAAGAATCCCGTAGCCCCAAACACAGTCGCGGTATAGCCTGTGGGGTATGTCATGAGCAGATCATTCGAGGGTTCAAGTTGGCGTTACGCATACCTCCGAGTGAGGACCTAGTATCCAATTAGCAACTACTCCATTATATGCAGCCTCGCAGCGACTCACCTTCCACCCGACACGGTCAGGATAGGCTTCCCAGTCCGCGTGATGCGCACATCCTCGTTCAGGTACCGCCGGCAGACTTTGGGGAGGGTCGAGATACGGTTCGGGGTGGGCAATCGGACCGCCAATGTCACTCCAGGGCGAGCGCAATGACGGGGTAAAGCCATGGCGGCGGACTTCAATGGCTATGAGGGGAGTTGCTCGCGCCTGATCGTGAAGCTTGGAGATGGAAGTCGGTACCGGAGCGAAGATTCGCCGATGGTCGAATGGGATGCCAAGCCCCGGAGCTCTTCAGCAACGCCGCTGCCACAACATTAACAATCGCCTTCACTTGCACCCCGCGCCTCCCGCCTCCCACTTGCTACCACCCCTATCCTCCCCAGTATACCCCCAGATCCACACGTCGCCCACACACGACCACCATGGCCATGGACAGCGACAAGATCCCCAACTTCCTTGGCGACCAGCGCGACCAGGCACCCGACGACCTACAGCACTTCTTCATCGACTTCGAGGACTACTGGGAACGCAAGCTATGGCACGAGCTGACGGACAAGCTGATCGAGTACTTTGAGGACGAGGACAGCGAGAAGCAGCGGATACCCATCTTCGAGACGTTCATCAAGAGCTTCTCCAACAAGATCAACCAGCTCAAGCTTGTGACACTGGGCCTGAATGCGGCCGCACAGTACAAGGGTATGCCGAGATAATCTTCCGAGCAAGGGGGACAGGCACTAATTATGACAGATGAGAATGAGCGCCTCAAGTTCGTCACTTCGCTCGCAAACAGCGTCAACAAGCCCGCCTCACAAGACGCCTACGTCTACGCAACAGTCGCCGTGGCCAGCATCAAACTGCGGCTCGCTGACTACGAAGGCGCCCGAAAACAGCTTGACGAGTGCGAGGCGATACTAGACACCTTCGACTCCGTCGAGACCTCCGTGCATGCCTCCTTCTACCGTGCAAATGCCGAATACTACAAGGCTAAACACGAGTTTGCCTCCTACTACAAAAACGCCCTCCTCTTTCTCGCCTGTATCGACCTTGCAGACCTTGATCTTCGCGAGCGCCAAGCCCGTGCCTACGACCTTAGCATCGCGGCCCTAGTCTCAGACTCCATCTACAACTTCGGCGAGCTGCTCCTCCATCCCATCCTCGACACGCTCGTCAACACCCCGCACGCTTGGCTACGAGACCTCCTCTTCGCTTTCAATCGAGGCGATCTCCGCGCCTACGATGTTCTCGCGGGCAACATCTCCAAAGTGCCCCTCCTAAAAGAACACCAGACATTCCTCTACCAAAAGATCTCCCTTTCCGCCCTCACAGAAGCCGTGTTCCGACGACCACCCCATGACCGCGCCATGACATTTTCCACTATCTCCGAGGAGACAAAAGTACAACCAAACGAGATCGAGCATTTGATCATGAAGGCGTTGAGTTTGGGGCTCTTGAAGGGGACGATTGATCAGGTTGCGGAAATTGCACGGATCCATTGGGTGCAACCGAAGGTGTTGGATATGAAGCAGATCGAGAGTATGAGGGGCCGGTTACGAGAGTGGGATAGCAGCGTTAACCAGTTGGGTAACTGGATCGAAGGGGTGGGTAAGGATGTGTGGGCAGCGTGAACAAGCGACCGAGCATCATGGCTAGGTCAGCTTGGGCAGGGTCTGACTCTGCCCGCACTCATGAGTCGGCAATGACGTGGAGAGAAGCCATGCTACACAATAGACCTTCGTGTGCGGCCGTAGAACGCAGATGTAATCAAAGCTCAAAAAGAGCTACATCGAACGCACGGAATCCAACATAATAAACAAGATCCCATCCCTCAAATGTAGCAACTCGTGATGCCATTGGTACTCTTACATCAAACGCCCTGCGCTATGCATACCAGATACCAACCCAATTTTTCCCCTCTCCACTTTGTCTTCCTGTCCTTCCATCCTCAATTTTCCCCTTCCTCCATCTCGACACTAACGAT
This sequence comes from Amniculicola lignicola CBS 123094, assembly GCA_010015725.1. Taxonomy (NCBI): domain Eukaryota; kingdom Fungi; phylum Ascomycota; class Dothideomycetes; order Pleosporales; family Amniculicolaceae; genus Amniculicola; species Amniculicola lignicola. The sequence continues at coordinate 1,576,146 of ML977556.1, forward strand.
CCCAGGGGATGAGCTACGAAAACAACCCCCCAGCCACAACAACACTCCCCGCAAACCACGCGGGCCACCAGACCAGCCAGACCACCACCTGTGTCCACAACCCCCACACATGCCATCCCTCCGCCGCTTGCACGAGCACCTGTACGATATCGCGGCCCCAGTAGAGCGTTGCGGCTCGTATCACCACCACCGGGTTCAATGCCGCTAGTACCACGCTCATAACGGCGCTGAGAGCAAGCCTATTCTTCGTGGTGAAGGGAACAGGTGTGGATGGTGACGAGGCAGCATGCAAGCCGCGCACAAAGGTCAATGGCGAAGCGAAGATGCCGACTAAGAATGAGAGGGAGAAATTCACGGTGGCAAGGGCAGAGAGGAACATGCCGAGGAAGAGGAGAGAGAAGCACTGGATGAGCGTTGATTCTTGGGGTGTTGGGCGTGCGAATCGACGGAGGGTGAAGGCGGCGGCGAAGGGGAGGGTGGCGGTCAGAATGGCGGTGCTGTAGAAGGCTGGCGCGAGGAAGGCTTCGGTCGTGTTGTTGAAGATGTAGAGAGGGAAGAGGCCGAGGAAATGGGAGAGGGTTATGAAGGCTACGGGGAGGAAGAGGGAGCGTTCTGTTACTTCGAGAGCGGCAAGTGGGAGCAGAGATTTGTCTTTATCCTTTTCGACAACTGTGACAGCTGTTTTGTTGGTTTCTTTTTCGGTTGGACCCTTGCTGTCCTTGAGAGGGGCAGTGGTTGCGGGGCTTGGTATGGATGTTGGTCGTCCACTTAGAACCCAGAGCGCGATAGATGTGATAGAAAAACTGACAGCAATGAGCATGGCAGAGGGTAAATATGTTCCTATGCTGACAAAGCGGTTGGCCTGGAGCAAGAGATAGAAGAAGAAACTCTGATGTAGGTGTTCAAGGAGGTTGTTCAGGCTTCGGAACAAGCTTTCCACGGTTCGGCCGAGGGTCATCTCATCGTGCCACCCGTCACCGACCGTTTGGAGAGTGATGGCGTCTACGTGGTATGGGATAAAGGCGCTGTGGGGGCCAGTGGCATGTCCGAGGCCTTGCGAAATCATACCCCTGAGCATGGTTTGGAGACGCTCCTTGTAATTGTCGTCGTGCTTCCACATCCGCTGGAGGGTGCAACCGGCGCCCATCTGGCCGCTGGCAATAGATACAGCTGTGTTGAACAGATCTAGGTTGGGAAGTTGGCCGTTGATACCATCGTATATGATGTGTAACTTTTCGAAGCGATGGCCCCACGGTCCAGCGGGATACTCAATGGCCACAGCACCCTGAAGCGCGCCGCTCTTGATGGATAGAGATTCGATGGTATCTGGCGAATGAGAATCGTGGTACGCGTCCACCCATGCCTGGGGCCCCGAGGTGCTGTCTCCGGAGATGAGGAAGATGATGTCCTTGGACCACAAGCTCCACCTCTTGAAATACCGTGACAGTGTCAATAGCAGGGCAACGCCAGAGTGATTGACTTCTCCGTCTATCGTAAGCCATGACGCAACAAGCACAATGGCTTCGGTAGCGTCCGCGCGGGGGCCTTGGAGCACGGCATACACATTTTGATTCGAGATGTTGCGACCTGACGCAGCGTAAGAGTAGGACTGGGTTGCGGCCTTGAGTTTGTTTGAGCGGAGTATGTGCACCAGCTTCTGATTCCGTCTAGGCTATCTATTAGCACTGTGCCAAAGTTATATGCCATGAATCCATACTCTTCAAGAGGCATGTCCACCAATGATGCGACCTCATGTCGGTATGCCCGGAACACGTTGTGCTCGCTCCCCGTAAAGTACGTGTGCACCTGGCCCGGGAGCAGCGCATTCTCAGAGACGTATGTATTGCGCGAGTACTCGTTCAGCGGCAGCACGAGCAGCCAGGCGACGCCCACGAGGATGCATAGCGCGGACAGGTAGGGAGGAAGCTTCAGGATTCGGGGGTCCTTGCGGAGCGCCAGCAATGTTGCTTGAGGGGATTAGCCATTGCGATTCACTCTGGCGTCTAACAGACTCACAAATCAGCGCCATGGTGCCCTCCTCCAAAGAACTGGTGGTGCCTGGGGGGTTGCGCTGCCCTTTCCTCCACCGCGGCGTTCACGGAGGATCAACGCTAGCGCCTCCGACCCCCGACATCTTTTCGCGACAAACAGGCGCGCCTCACGAAGCCACATCTTTCACCCTCAGCGACACCGAGATGCCGTCGTTTCCCCAGTTCAACCCGCTGCGGTTGCGGTCGTATATCCTACGACTGCCGCTTTGTACGCGTGTATTGCTTGCCGTCATGGTGGCCCTGTACGTGGCCACGATCCCGTTGGCATGGTTAAGGGATTGGGCGGCTCTGGAGCCGGATAAGGTTGGGTTGGCGTCATGTACGTGGATTTCTTTCTATTATCAGTGTGGAAGAGTGGCACTTCGAGGGAATACAAGAGAGTCAACTTTGGGAATCCTGTGGTGCTGAGGAATCTCTCCGGCGCATGCGATTCCCGATCACTCCTCAAACTCCGGCATCACATCAGTCCCGCCTCCTTCGCAGTCAAATGGCCTCAGCAACGCATAACTAACATACTGTTCCTTAGTGTACCGCCTAAACACGTTCCCGCTCATGCATATCGGCTTCTTCCACATGATCTTCAACGTCATCGCCCTCGCCCCTCTCCTGGAGCGTTTCGAGTCCGAGTTTGGTACATTGGTCACCCTGGTGTTATTTACCGGCCGTAAGATGCCTTCATACAAGTGTTAAGGAGTGTATTAATGCGGGAATAGCATTTGGGTTATTACCGGGTGGAATCTACATACTCCTCGAGAAGTTCGTCTTGAGAAGTAACACGGCAGTCATGGGTGCAAGGTGTGTTGGATGCAGTTCTACACAATATGCTTTCTAACATCCATCAGTATTTGGGTCTTCCTTTTACTATCTTCTGAAGCTTTGAAGACGCAGAAGAGCAACCCAAATTTCAGGTATGCCTTCATTCCCCCTATATTGCTCTCCTCTCACACCCGCCAGTATTGGTCCCTACAAGATCCCCACTTGGACAACCCCACTCATCCTGATTGTCCTGACAAGCATCCTCGTCCCGGATGTAAGCTTGATTGGACATCTATGCGGCGCTGGCATTGGATATCTATGGGCTTCAGGCTGGATTAAGTTTCTCGTCCCGCACGAGAAGATCTTAAGGTTCATCGAAAGCAAACTTAACCTCCTCGGACGCCTCCCGCACTACGTCTCTGTAGACCAAAAGACGTACGGGCGATATGGTGTATTGCCAACGACAGCTGTACCATTAGGTACAATGCCAAGAAGTCCAGAACAAGGACAACGACTAGGCCCTTGAGCCATGGTTGCTGTATAGGTGGATCTACAAGCGTTGGATTGCGAACGGAATTGGTGCGACGGGCCCTGCATAAGGCATGGTGTTATGGGATGGATGGATTCATTGCACAAGCATCGCACTCTATTTGGCGTTTTGGGGCGGTGTCGAACTTGCAAGAGGGCGTTGTTGCATTTGCAAAGGCAGGTGTACGATTCAATTGTATCTATATTGTGAGCACTTCATTTTAATGCAGATATGTTGTATTGAGCTGGGTATTTCCTCCTATGGTCGACGGTGATGGATGCATCTTTCGTTGTTGTTATCCTGTCCGTTGGCTGGTTGCTGAAGTTGAGACGGCATCATTCAAATGTCTCGTTCACGATGATGAACACGGGCCCACTTTGCACATGGCTCTCATTGAGGTTGAAGCAGGAGTGTTGGGGAAATGTTGTCTAAACGCATATGCGAAGTTCACTACTCAAGGAGAAACTCCCTCTTGCATGGTGATGAACACTGAACGAGACCGTTTCTGCTGAGGAAATATTGGAACATACTTCCCTCGGCGTCTGATTCGGAATTGAGCAGAAGGATGAGGGCAGTATCGTCTGAACACATACGCAAAGTTCACCACCTGGTGTGTCTCGTGCATTGTGATGAACACCGGAGAAGATTTTTTCTGCTAAAATATTTGAACATGTCGGCTAAGGTCTCTAATTTGGACATGAAGAGGATGAGAGGAATATTGACCAAACACACGTCTGAAGTTCATCACCCAATGAGCGACTCGCCCTTGGGCTTGCGCTGTGATGAACACGAGTGATGGAATATCTACAACTGTGCAGTAGTCAAAGCACTGGCTATGAGACCCATGTGATGACCAACTGCACTGGAACGTGTTATTCAAAGCCTCTTGTTCAGGTACAGACAGAAGAACGAAGGATACCCTGTCTAAACACCGACACCGAGTTTATCATCTAGCGAGGCACTCCTGAGTTGTTTTCCCTCAGCCCCGAGACCAATCGGAGTTCCCAACCCGACCATCCACCACCCCACCTTCCCCCAGAAACCCCTACCACGCGTGCCCCACTTTGCCAACAGCTTCCTCACAAGGTCTTCCCGGTAGCTGTAGCTTCCCATTTACGCTAATGCCATTTTTCATCGCCGATATAATATACTACAATGAGGGTGTAGAGCATCTGAACAAAGAGTCTCGTTGGTGTAGTTGGTTATCACGTGGGTCTCATAGCCAGTGCTTTGACTACTAAACAGTAGTAGATATCCCAAGGCCGCCAGTTCGAGTCTGGCACGGGACAGTTCTTTTTTTTGCTTTTTATCCTTTCCAACCATTTTCATTTTCTGCCTTTTTTTTTCTCGAAAAACGTGGGTGGGACAATTGCTTTTTGATTGTTTGTCCAGCACGTCTGTCTGTACGTGCCTGATGCATGTTTATTCTCATGTTATCGAACTGTATCATATACCCTTTAGAAAAGTAGTTTTGAAGGTGCCTCAAGAAACGTCTTGTCCATTTCATGTGTGCATTTTGGTATATTTTACAATTTACAGAGTGGGGTATATAAAGAAAATGGCTTTATTATCCTTTGATGTCCTTAGCCTGCTTATTGACCTTCTTCAGGTACGCCCGAAGTAGAGATTCCGTACTCTCAGGACTGTCCCTCTCCTGGACATCCTTCCAGTGCCGATAAAACTCCAACACTACCTCAACTGCAATCAAAGCAATGATCGCCCACTCAAGCCTCAATCCATGCTTCTCACTCAAGGATTCCCGCAAGACGCTCGCAATTTCTTGCGCAAAGCCAATCTTCTCGTTGAGCACTTTGATGCGCACGCCTACATCTAGCGCTCTCCCAACTTGCTCGTAATACCCCTCCAGGCCCAACTCGTGACGGGAATCCCAGAAAATGTCAGGGAGGGAGTCGGTGAGCTCGGAGTAGAGATTCAGCTGTGCTCGGATAGAGAGAAGCTCACCAGTTTTCCTGAGAATGAAAGATCGGGTGAAGGGCAGCACTTTGCGACCTATTTGTGTGGATTCGCCGTGGGCTAGCATGGTTGGGATTAGGCGGGTTGAATGCTGGTATTCGGAGAGCATGCTTTCTAGGACGGCGAGTTTGGTGCTGCGCGCAAGGCCGGAGGAGAAGGCGATCTTGGCGAGGATGGTGTCGACTTCATGGCGTTGTTCGTCAGTTGATTTCGACTCATTGCGAGCAGGCGTGTCGGAATCAGTAGGCATGTTCTCAGACTCGGCTTTGGTTCCGAGCACTATAGTGTCCCCAATTATCTCACTACTTTCTTGAAAAGGGTCTTCCAGGTATTCGAGGTCTTCCGTTTCCATGCGATCTAGGTGAGGGCTCTCCGCTGCGGGTAGCAAGACTCGGTTTACCAGGTTTAATGCTTCTCGTTCTCGCACATTCCATGTCACCACTGTGCCAGAAGGGAAGATGAAAATATCTCCTTGCTGATTATCCTTGACTTCAGACGGTCGCTCCGTGGTTTGGACATGTATGACCTGTGGATATAGTCCCGTTTGATATGGATCGAGATCATAGCCCTGGGCTTTTACAAGGCGAGCAGCAGTCGAGATGTTGAACTGTTCAGCAGCACAGTAGGCTGTAACAATCTTGGTGTCCACATCCGGGTCTACAAATCGCTTATTGCCTTTTCCCTTGACAAGACTTCGCGAACGCTGCGCTTCCGCGGCGACTCTTCTCAAAGATGATGTCTTCGTAGCACTTTTACGGGTCGCTTTGAGTTCCGTCTCTGGAAGCTCATCTTTTCTGGCGGCATCCGAGGTTGGCTCTTGCTTCTGGGTGAACTCAATCTTCTTGAAAGCTGCCGTCGTGGTTGAAAACTTCCGCACAGTCGAGCTCGGCCATCGCCAGGGGGACCTCGTCGTTGGTATGCGGATAGCCGGAGCAAGGCCCCTCGTTATACAATTCACCGCATTGGGTCGGAGAAAATTCATCGCCAGCCGGTAAAGATTGTGAACATATTGCTTGTTGGATCAGGTTGCGATAAAATCCGCAAGTCGCAAACCATTTGAGATTCGCAGCCACTAAACCTTCATCAAGCGCTCCCGAGGTCTTGGCACGACGACATCATTGGATCGCAAGCGGCCAGAGCATCACTCGTCACTCGTCACTCGAAAGCTTCAACCCGCGCACCTCGACCGGAGCTCCGCAGGCCTCCACCACGCGCATCGCGGCTCATGCGTCCAGCATGGCTGCCGAGTTGGACGACACCGAGTCGAAAGCGCCCGCCCACGACGACCCGCAGCGCCAACCAGGCGCCCGCAATGGCAACGAGAGCACCGAGCAGGACTCTGGGGACGAGGAGGACGACGGCGATGACGTCGAGGAGGAGCCAAAGCTGAAATACACCCGCCTGACGGGCACCTTGGGGCCACTGTATCGCAATGGTGACGCGACGAGCACGTTCATGGTCGCGGGAGACAAGATGGTAGGCGCACGCCTGGGAGCTCTCGGAGCTATCAGACCTCACAGTGTAGAAGCTAACTGGCGCGTAGATTGTAGGCACACATAACGGAAACATCGTGAGTAGCTCTAAAAGCCGTTTGTAAGCTCCTAAGACTTGGTACTAACCCGTACAGCACATCTTGACTGCGCCGTCTTTCCAGCCCCTTCGCAACTACAACGCCCACCCATCCGCCTCAGTCACATGTCTGTCCATATCGCCATTCCCGCCCCCGCTTGCGACGGGTCAAACAAACTCCCCAAACAGATCAGAGCGGGCAGACGCCCCAACTCGACAGCTCACTTCACAAGGCCACGCATCTTCCCCACGCGCACCACGCACGGCTCCAGTGCCAAATACTGTGTCGAACCAAATCTATATTGCATCCTCGTCTATCGATGGCCATGTTTGCGTGTCTTCCTTAGTTGATCCCAAGGATGTGACTTTGCGAAACTTTGCACGGCCTGTCCAGGCAGTAGCATTATCCCCCGACTACAAATCCGATCGATCCTATCTGTCTGGAGGCTTGGCAGGAGAGCTTATTCTGACCACTGGTGGCCAGGCGGGGGTTCGATCAAATGCAAACACCAGCCAAGCATCAGCGACAGCCCAGGGATGGCTTGGGGCGATTGGTTTAGGTGGACACTCCGGAAGAGATGTCATCTTGCATTCAGGAGAGGGAATCATTAGCACCATTAAGTGGTCGTTGTCGGGTAAATACGTTGTTTGGGTCAATGAGCATGGGATTCGTATCATGCGGACCAATCTGCACTTAGACAGTGCAGATTCAGAGTTCGCATGGAAAAGGATAGGCTTCATCGACAAACCAAACCGTCGTGCGTGGCAAGAGATGGCGGGTGTTTGGAAAGCCAGGGTGGAATGGGTTGACGATAATTGTCTGGAATCCGATGACGATGCCATCATCAGTATGAATGGTAGTCATGCAGCCGAGAAGAATGATGCCACACTTCCCCACATGCGGAAAGACGAGCCAACACCCCACAAGCGAAAGCCACTCCACCGACGCAACACTAAGAATCTAACGGAGAAACTGGTAGTTGGGTGGGGTGATGCAGCATGGGTCGTGCATGTGAATCCTGGTGGAACTGGAGTCGGCAGAGATGTTGGTGAGAGATCAGTTGGTAGCGCAGAGATCATCCATTTGTACGTTCAAGACTGTATCCCCCTTTTACAAGTGCTAATCTTTCAGCCTTCGATTCGACGATTGTATTGTTTCCGGCATCTCGCTTTATACCCCTTCTTTGCTTCTTGTACTTGCATATCGAACTCGCGATGACGACGACAATCCCATCAACGAGGCCGAGACAACTCCACGGCGAGGAATGAGCCGACGTACGAATGGGTTGTCGCCCGAATTAAAGCTGATCGATGCTGCGACATCTGATGAGGTCGAAGTGGATTCATTGACCGTTAGCAGGTTCGAAAATCTTTCAGCAGCCGACTACCATCTTAACACGCTTTATGTACCTCATCCTAAAACGATGACACCCGCGCAAAGAAGCGCACTAGAGGCCATAGGAGGAGGGATCTGGGATGCTGGTGTTAGTGCCGCTCGCATCTTTAGCTCCGGCGCTAGCATCGTCAGTGCTCCTGGTAGTGGAGGTGGAGAGGTGAAGGCTGCATCGTCCATATCGTCCACCAATGCTGGAAGTTCCACGGCCCAATTCCCAGGCAGGAAACATTTACAGGTTCATCCCAACGCTGTTACAGCGGGCCTGAAGATATTCATTCAGAGCCCCTATGATTGCGTATTAGCCATAAAGCGAGATCTCACTGATCACTTCAACTGGGAACTAGAGCACGAAAACTACAAAGACGCTTGGGAGCTCCTCGATGACCATCCAGAGATTATTGCCACTGTCGCCCAAATAGCTCCAGAGTCCTCGCCAGCAAGCACACCCGTCAAGAAGCAAGGAAGCCTCCAGGAGTTCTTCGCCGATGATAGCGCATCACAAACCACAATCTCTGCAAATCGAACAAACCACAACTCTGCAGTCGAAAAAGAAAAGAGACGCATAGGTGATCTCTGGGTGCAACAACTCGTGACCGCTGGAAACTGGAAAGAGGCGGGCAAGATTGCTGGTCGTGTACTGGGCACTGCTGCGAGATGGGAGCATTGGGTTTGGAAGTTCGCCCAAGCGAATCGCTTCAACGAGATTGCGAGCTACATTCCCACCAAGCAAATGCAGCCTCCGATTCCCTCCTTGGTGTACGAAGTCGTCCTAGGACATTACATCATCCATGACAGAATACGCTTCAAGCATCTCCTTGAGGACTGGGACCCCGATCTCTTCGATATCAACAGCGTAATTGAAGCTATAAAGAGTAAACTCTCGGCAGGCGATGTAACAGAAGAGTCTATCGAGAAGAACCAGCAAGGTCGGGATTGGCGGATACTGCAAGATGCACTAGCAAAGCTTTATCTTGCTAGCGGTCACCAACGGGACGCACTACGATGCTATATACGGCTTCAAAATGCAGATGCCGCAATGGCACTCATACGGGATTTCCATCTTGTTGAGGCAGTGCGAGACGATATCCCAGGATTTATTCTACTTCGGGTATCTAAAGAGCAAATGGAATCGGCGCCGTTATCCGAGCTAGAGGAGACTTCAACCGATTCTGTGAACGTTCTAGTCGAGGAGGGATGCCGCGGCATCATACCAGCGCATGAAGTGGTTGATCAGTTGCAAGAAAAAGGTCTCACCTTCCAGCCTTTCCTCTTCTTCTATCTAAGATCGCTCTGGAAGCCCGAGACGCATGAGCGCAAGGAAAAGACTGCCAAAGAGCGAGTCGCAGCAGACCGGCTTGCTGCTGATGGCAAATTTGTCGCAGAAGAGTTTGCTGATCTGATGATTGAGCTCTTTGCAGAATACGATCGTCCGCTATTGATGGAATATTTGAAAAAGTCACAAAGTTACAGCCTCGACAAGGCCACTGCTCTCTGCGAGAAGAGGGAGTATATCCCTGAGCTTGTGTCAGTCTCTTCCACCCTCTATTCATGATGCATTGCTCACACCACACAGACACATTCTCTCCAAAACCGGCCAAACAAAACGTGCGCTGTATCTCATCATCGAGAAACTTTCAGACGTCTCCTTTGCTATTTCTTTCACCAAAGAACAGGATGACCGCGATCTTTGGGATGATCTCCTCGATTACTCCATGGACAAACCCAACTTCATTCGTGGTCTGCTCGAAGAAGTGGGAACGGCTATTGACCCTATTAAGCTCGTTCGACGTATACCCGAAGGCCTGGAAATTGAAGGTTTGAGGGATGGTATTGGGAGAATGGTTCGAGAATACGAAATTCAACATTCGATATCCGAAGGTGTGGCCAAAGTCCTCAGCGGCGAAGTAGCCGCTGGTATGGACACTCTCCGTGCAGGGCAGAAGAGAGGAGTCAAGTTCGAAGTTATACCCTGCGATGACGAACCTGCCGAAAACATGCCCGGCTCCTTCAAGAACGACAAACCACCTCATGGCAAGAGGATTGATATCGAAACGAAAGGCGTCGATGCTCCTACCGCAGCAGCCTTAACCCAGGCAGACAACCTCTCAGCAGATCCCTCCGCCCTCGACCCCTCGGCCGCCCCCGCACCAGCTCCAATCCCAGAAGGCGATGCTCCCCTCGGCCACTGCACGGGTTGCCACCGTCCCTTTACTCTCCCCACCCCAGACGAGGACGAAATACTCGATGGTCCTATTCCACATTCCCGGGACACCCTCGTCGGATTCGCTTGCGGCCACGTTTTCCACCTGTCCTGTCTCCTCCCCAAAACGAGCGCTAGTGCAAGCGTAGCCGCGCAGTTACAAGCCCGACTTGCAGCCGATGCCCAGGATGGGGGGAGCTGGGGACGCAGTGTAGGCGCAAAAGTCGCGCATGCACATGTCATCAAGAGTGCGGTAGGAAGTGGGTGTGTGGTTTGTATGGAAAGGGCCAAGGAGGTGGGTGAGGACGAGTTGTTATAAAAGTTTTGCTGGTTGCTGTAGTGGAGAGAAGAGGAGAAGCAAGGCCAAGAGGGTGGCTGTATGTATATTTGAAGAGAAGATTGGATATTCTGCTTCTGGACTGTTTGTCTTAGTAGTATATATTGGTTGGAAAAGGGAAGGGAGATGCATCATTGCAATGCATTGGCGGCGTTTTTTTGTTGCATCGCAAGTAGGAATACAAGCTGTTTGCAACTTTGATGGTTGGGGGTTTTGTGGTTGGATTTTTCTAATGATGGGTGAGATTCTTGATTGAGGGGTTTCAACAACTATAGTACAATCGAGGAGCTTGAAGTAATACCTCGTACTGGTGTTTTCAACGTTGCAAGGAATTTTCAGTCGGTCATCATTTTCGAGGTAGCAGTGGGAGGCAATACTAAAAAGCATTAGTAGCCAAACCCGTGAGCTGTGTTCAGACAGTAGTTCTTGAATCGTTTTGCAGGGCCTTGAATTGTGGTGGTGGTGCACGAAGCATCCTTGTCAACCCACTACTACACATATACCTAGGTACTTTCCCTTCTGCAGGCGGTACAACAAGTTCACTTGTAAACACCAGTGGGATATATCCCCCTCTTCAGAGCCCCTCCCAGATATTGCTCCCAGGAATTGGTCCCCTATAGTGCCTTCCCCAGAGGAGCGTCCATATCTGTCGCCTCCAGATAGCAAGATGTGTTTAGAATAAGAGCCAGTGAAGAATTCCGGAGGCATAGCTAAAGGAACGGTCAAACAGGAAGAAATCGGTAAGAAATCTGTGAGGAATATATTGTTCACTGCTCATAGGATGGATCGCGAAACGGTTCGAAGGCCTAGGTTTAGCGAGTGATACGGTGTACGAGCATCCACGTTGCTGTACAAACTAGAACGTGTTGAACTTTGAAGCCAACCAAACGGAACGCCATGTACACGCCAGGTTGGAGGTTCTATCGGTTGACGATAACACTAGAAGCGCCCAAAAAGAGTAAGAGGTCAACAATTTACCATATCCCGAGGCTGAGCCCAAGGTTCTGAGCTGTAGGCACGGAACATGGTGAAAGTAAGAAATGTTACAGCCGCACCTTGGCAGGGGCAGAGCTTTTACAGCCACGACTCTTGGCCATCAAGAATCAATGGGCAAGCTGAGGTCTGTTCAACCTCTGGGCGAGTGTTCTCGCTTATCAGCTGCCGTCCAGCCAATCATACTACCATGTTTCCATGCTGCAAAGACGCCTGCCGAGTGTCTAGCAGAGGGCGGCCTTCGTTGCTGTTGGTCCTTTCTCTGCGTGACCATGGCTATCTCTAGACACTAGAGGAGATTCAGGCGTCAGACACGGGCCAAAAGTGGCCGCTGGCAAAGGTTATAAAGCTATGTAGGATGTGTGTTCTGGAGCTCTTAGGCATCAATTCAGACTTTTACTGACCATTGCGCAACATGAAGACTTCCGCCGTCGCCTCCGTGGTTCTGTACACTGTTCTTGCACATGCGGGGGCCAGAAATGAACTTGAACCATATACTGGAGGATGCGAAGCGAGTATGTTTCCTCACCTCTGAAGCTTTCCAAATAGAGTTTGACATGGTCGAGATGACTGACTTGCAGCAATACAGACACTCGACCGATATGTGCTCAATCGTCAAAGATGGCACTGAGCGACCCTTCTCTTGGAAACGTGACAGCCGGCAACCCAACGCGATGCGAGCTGGACGCGGACTACTGGATTGAACAAACCGACAAGGTTCTAAATCGAATCGATGCTTTGGTATGTGGTACATGTCGAAACGTTGCAACGAGATTGCTAACATGCTATTCCCCTAGTACAACGGCACAACAAAAATGGAATCGAAGAACAATGGGGCAGGAAATTGTCCCGATGGAAGCTCGACATCTTCCTACCAATACCAGCTACGCATTGGCAGCACAGGCAAGATTGCCGGCACAAACCTCACGCGGTCTCTCTATGACAACAATCCTTTTTACATGTACCTGACATGGTTCTACCCGGCACTGAACGAGAACACCGCCAACGCAAACACAACCGGAGATGTATACATGGTCTCCAGCCAGTCCTGGTTCGAGTACGGTCAGCAGTGGAACCTGAGCAGCACCAAGAGCGGCGACGGCTTCGACATTGCCGGTTCCCTGACCACGCACAAGTACTCCGATATCCAGGGCCTCTGGTATCGCATCGGCGAGTGTGCTAGTTCCTTCTCTAGCTGGGATTACAAGACCGACTTCTTGATCCTCGACTGCAATGTCATGTCCATGACGATGAAAGGGCATATTTCGCCTGACAAGGCTGAGATTGTCATCACGGCTGTCGTCTATGGACGACCGGGGAATCCAACGCTTACTTGGACTTTCAATGGGAATTCGATTCCGGGCCCGAAGTTGCTGACGACTGAGGCGAATCCGATTACGGATGGGAAGTTGAATGTGACGGGTTCGACGGGGGCGGCGGGTACCGCAAGTGGAATGGGCGCTAGTGCAGGTAGTTGGGCTGTTGCGGGTTTGGCTATGCTCGCCTCGTTTGTGCTGCTCTGAGTGCTCTGTTCACTCATAGTGTTCGGAAACGCTGCTGGGGTTGTATGGTGTATATATGAGTTGAGGGTAGGAATCGCTGGCTGTGCTTTGGTATTCGAGGCCCTTCAGGACCGAAAGTATTTTCTAATTTGCATGCAAAGTTACGACGAATCTTGCTCCCTTACTTCTAAATATATATTATTCATGTGGCGGTACATTCTGGCTCCATAGAGTAGGCAACAGAAAGAACAATGGAAGCTCTGGGGCACGAGTTATCAGATAAAGGCTGCTTGTAACGTCTATACGTAGTAAATCCTAATAACCAAGGAGGGATAAAGTCGAAGGATAACTTGTAGCATTGACTGGAGAATGTCCATGAACATTTATTTTTTGAATCATGACGGGAGATGAAGAGAACAAGCCAACCCAACCGCCATTCCCCAGCCCCTGAATGTGCCGGTGTTGCCAATGAGGTCGTGAAAAAGGTCTCCAATTGAATTTTGTGAGTTTGACACCTCGTGTCAGGATTGCCATTCGGATCACGAATCATTTTGGCATTCATGAGACTCTGAAAAGTGGGTAAAACCTTAAAGATTCGGAATCTTATCGTCTAGTCGATTAGTCCAAGGTCGAGACCCAACCTTCTACCGCATATGTTTGACATGACATGGTGGTACCGAAACAGTGCAATGACACATGAGGGCAATAGTCGCACAGATGATGATCATCGGTGCGGGGACTCGTTTAGATGATGAACAGTGCGACACCGTCATCTACTACGAGATGTCAACACATGTCGAGGGCTTACGCATACGCGGGGAAAGAAGCTTTCTGTACCGATCAGCTAGTGTCCTAGTCTACGCCATGACAAGATTTTACTACTATAGTATGAAACCTAGGGGGGGCGGGTAGCAATGCCATCTACACACATATCTGGGGTTTACTACACTACGAGAGACCAGTATACATTGTAAGTGCTGCTCTGCAGCCCATATGTACATAACATAACCATTATCAATAGAGTCGGAGTTAATGCTACTCCTTAGCCAGATATTGGTTGAGTTGAGCATTGTCCTGGGCGCCACTTGGAAACGGAGTACCTCATTACAACCCTCAGACCTATTTGCAGTTCGCCAGTTGTTTGTATGAGCACAAATAGAGCTCACGAAGTCCTTCAGAGTAGTTGCTTCGGTGCCGGCAGCCTCGGGGCGAAATTGAAACCAAAAAGATAGAAAATGCTCTTGCGGAGGACTCCCGTCGTTCGATTTATTTCCTGCTCCTGCAAATTTGTCACTTTTATTTCAGCACCTCAAGAAGAGGTAAAGTGTTGAAAGAGTCATCAAGTACGAGAGAGTGTTCCGCGCTCAATAGCGTAATTCCTCCACACCCACAAACCGCATCATGGGCGAGCGTTCTGCATACAAATCCCACTCAAATCCCCAAAACAAAGGCGTCAACCGTGACGCCAAAGTGCTCGCAATCCAGGGTCTGCATTTAAGCAGCCGGATGGCGAAAAGATACTCCCGCCACCATTCTCTCGTCATCATTGTAGTATAACCCCCCCAAACCCCCCAAACCCACCTCCCCCCCACCGCATAACCAAACCTGCGCAACACGGTTCCACAAAAAGCAGAACAGAACAGAGTGGACCCAAAGCCCATGGCGTGCATAAGTTTCCACGCACAAAGATGATGCAACCCTCAAACGCCATCTCCTATACATGGGAGTCCCAAAAAAATAATCATAGAAAAGAAACTCGGGTCATTGTACTTCCAGAAGAGGAAGAAAAATCGAACGTCGCCAGATATGCGAGTTGGTGGCAGCGCTAAATCCTCAGCTTTGACCAATGGTTTTGATCCAGGATGGGTGGTTCCACTGCAGATGCAAGGTATTGTGGCTTCAGGAACTCAAATCGGGGTACATATGTGAAACGTGGAGATATGTATCGACATAGTATAGTATTGTATAGTATAATATAGTATATACGGAATATTATAGAAGATTGTGGGACTTACCGCCTTGGACTTTGTCTTCGGACTTGCAAGTGAAAATTGTGAGAGTACGGTTCTCCGTACTTGCAATCTATTAATTTTGGAGGCTGTGATCCTTCTTGCTGTGCATGTAGTCTGCATGTGCATTCGGAGTACGAGTGAGTAGGTGGCCGACAATGTGCTCAAAGTCCGGCCTTCCATAAGGGAAGTTGAGCGCTCACTGCATTGCATGGCTGTTGGTCGAATAAGACAATGGCTGAAGGATCAACTTTCCGCTGCCAGTCGGGAGTTATCCTGCTTGAGAAGGAGCTCAAGTGTCTTGCAAAGGATCAGAAGAGTTGCTTGAAGCTCGTCCGATCGGTGTGAGATCCGCACCAAAAACGTGGTCTAGTCATGTGGATAACCTGCGTGTGCGACTCGTAAAAGGTTGGCGAGTCTGTCCTGATCTGCCTATTAGCAGCATTTTACCCGAAGCATACCTCTCTGTGGGAGTTGCCTCCCCACCAGCAATGCATCACGGCATGCGGGAGTCTCCATGGGACCCCCAGGCTCAACATGTTTAGAGTTTCGCCAATCGAGCACGCACAACCCTCGGTTTGAAGGTACCACGCGCAGGATGAATATGATCAGCATGGTATAGATTTGAGAGGTCAGAGTGGGGATTTGAGGGCCGTAGTCATGCATCCACTGGTAGGAGATGGGATCAGGTTTAGAGGGAACATTGCGGACTGGGGTTTGAGCATGCGTTTGAGTCACATCACGAGGGGGCATGCGGGGTACAAAGTGTGAGATGTAGAGTGGAAAAATGCGGCTTTGGCGGAATGTGAGGATGGTCTAGGAAGGAGAGGGACAATTGGCGAAGGTGGTGCATAGACAAAGACACGGGCAGGCGAATGCTTTCATGCACAAGGTTGAGATAGCTGCGAGAATACCGGGAGAGAACAGGAAAGAGATGTGTGTGTAACTGGCGAGCCTGCGGAAGTGAGACCGGTGAGTTTTTCCGTTCAATAGACTGCAGGTGACGTACAGGACAGTTCCTGGCGCTGTCAACCAGGGGCCAGGGGTTCGCTTGTCGACAGCAAAAGGAAGCCTCCGGCGTGAAGTTGGACAAAGTCAAAAGCAAGTCGAGAAGAAAGAAGACTGTTCGGCCCAGCGCTGCAGGCGGGTGGCGTTCCGTGAGGTCGTTTGCTACAGCTGGCGCAGTCGACTGCAGAGAGACATGCACAGCAGACGCGCATCCCATTCCTGTGCGCTGGTTCTGCAGCGTCGAAACTCTCCACAGTCAGCTCCCGAGGGGCCCTGCTTTGCCTCTGAATCGAGGTGCTGAGGTTGGTGATATCGGCTCGCGGCCAATAGACGGGCTGCCCCGCGGGTGTTCCTGGCACGTTGCTTTTCGTCGGAAATGCCTTGGGTGCGGCCTATCACGGCGGCGCAAATGCCAGTCGCATTGTGTCGAGGGCGCGTGTGTATTGGCCCAGGCAGATATATACCGGCTGTTAAGGTTGCTGAGGGGGGCAGCCGCTCGGAAAAGGTCGTGCTCGCATCCGCAACGGGCATTTCGATAGCGTGGCGCGGCGAGGAACGCGTCCAGGGGTGGCGCGCCCCTCACTCAGGGGCGGGCGTGAAGTTTCATGAGGTTACACGATATCGCGAACAGCTGGGCTGCACGCTTCTGCAGGCCGCGGCTCGCTGGCTGGATGGACTGAACGATGCTGTCGGCCATGATTCGCGCGGCGTGGCCACGATGGGGGGGGGGGGGGGGGGGGGGGGGGGGGCTGGCCGCCCGGGCTCGGGGGGGGGGGCCCCGGGGGGGGGGGGGGGGGGGATGTGTCTGGCACGGCGGATGGCTAGCTGGCGGGAAAATCTCGTCGACGGCTCCAATCCACACTATCGCTGCTGTACTTACCATGGTACGGCGTGCTGGCAAGTTTGTCGCTTTGTCGGTTTTCTGGGGCTTCGTCCACACATGCACTCGGGGCAGGCTGCTTCTTGCCGCCCGCTCCATTCTTGTCTCCGCGCCCATCTGACGGCGCACTGCGCGCGTTGCTCCGTAATTAGGACTGCACAGTGGCCCTCGTAGGCTGTCTGGCCGAACGCGGACCCTCGTGCTTGGGCCCATACACCGCCGTTACAAGGACCCCTGGCGCCCTCCTCCACCCTTCCCCACGGCTTCCAGTGCGAGCTCTCCTTTGTTTTCCTCGCCCACGGTGACATGTCCAGTGCTGTCCAGTGCTTCTCGTCCCCGTGCAGCAGAAGACTCAGCAGCGCTGGCTTCCGCCGACCTCGACTCCCCGTCCGCGTCCGCCTCCACCTCCACCACCTCCACACACCACCCTCCTCCTCGGCAGCGGCAGCGGCAGCGGCAATCGGAGGCGCACGTCGAAGCTGCAGCCCGCCCTCGTCGTAGCGTCTTGCCAAACCCGCCTGCGACCTCCAGCTTTGCGGCAAAGATATCTTTTGGATCACCCTCGCGCTCTGTTACCCGTACACGCCGCCATTAGAGAATGCCACAGCTCCGCAACACTGCACCAGGACCCGCACCAGGACCCGCACACTGCGACTGCTGAGCGTCCTCCCCGCGAACAATGGCACACTACGGCGCTTCCGGAGGCGATCCACACAGCGAGTCCCGTCCCACGACGCCGACGGGCAATGGCCGCGCGCAGAAGAGCAACGGCGGCTTGCGCGCCCTCAACACGCGGCTTGGGGCGCCCGAGACCTTCTACGAGGCGGCCACGCCCGTCGACACGGCGAGAAATGGCGACCTGGACGACAATCGACTGCGCGACTCCCACGACCTGTCGTACTCGGCCGATGGCACCCGGGACTCGGTGGTGGACAACATGCTGCTCTCCCTCGACCAATTCGCGACCGGGCCTCCGTCCTTCGCCAATCCGGCAACTCTCTATTCCAGCTTTGACAACGACGAATTCTTCTTACAAGACAATCCCTACCCTCCTCCCCGGCCGAACCGACAGCGAGGCCACACCCACGCCTCCTCCCAGTCGGACGACCTCGACCTTCACCACGACGACACGTCCTCCCGATACTCGAGCCACCACTCGCGCCAGCGACGCAGTAACAGCAGTAACACCATCCAGAACGCCATGAGCCGCAAGAGCAGCTTGAGGGCCTACCCAGCGAGCCGGGACAAGCAAGCAAGCGGCCTGTTTGGTGAGTTCCAGCAGACCAGCCACACCCGGGGCATGGGCAAGAAGGGCAGCAAGAGCAGCGTATCTTCGAGTGTTGAATTTGGACACTCTGTCAACTTGGGCAGTCAACGGCTGGGGTTTGGAAACCGCTCCGCAAGCTTTGACCATGGGAACGTGAACGATCGGTCGAAGGGGTCGCCCATGCGGTCCGAGTCGATTTTGGATAGAAGCCGAACCGCATATCAGACTTATCACGACTACGACGCCGCGCCTCAGCCCAACGTGCCAGCCGGGCCCAGAAGGGCACAGGAGCCGCCGCAGTCGCCCATTGCATATCCCCCTCAACCTACATATGCACCGCCCCAAGCGCCCGTTCCCCGTCGCAAGACCAGCGTGCGCTCTACAACAAGCAGAACGCTGAGGAAGAACAAAAGCCAACCGGAGCCGAATATGAGGCTCCAAGCACAGGAATTTGTCAACGCCAGCACGCTGCGGGACCTCCCTCCAGTGCCTGCGTTTCACGACCCACCAGCCCCATCACCAACCGTGGCCACGAGGAAGCACACACCGACACCCGTGACGCCCGTACCCGCGCCCAAAGAGCGGCCGGGCTTCTTCAGAAGAGTGTTCGGCGGCGGTTCGAAGAACCAGGCTCAGGCCTCGACACTCTCTACGAACAGCTCGCACAACGATGCATCTCCTGCTTCTAACCACCGCCCCGCCGACATTGAGTCAATCTACTCGCAAACTCGACCACGGACTACGCCAAGCAGCGCGAACCACATTGCGTCGCAGCTTAAATCATTACCTCGAGCACCCCAGACGGCCAATTCGGCGCAGCAAGAGCAACAACAATCCCCGCCCCCGCCCCCGGCGCTGGCAAAGAAGCATTCGTCATTCTTCAGGCGCCGCAAGAATCCTGTCTCGGAAGTCCCCAAGGTCCCAGTCATGGCGCTGAACTTCAATCCGCCCAATCCAGAGCCTCTTCCACCCCAAAGCCCCGGGGTGACCAGCCTGCGACAGGCCATGCACCCATTTCTCAACGATCTGGGGAGCCCGACCGAGAAGTACTATGACTCGCGCGAGCACCAACCTGGGATCGAGAATATTGTTGGTGAGCGCTCAAGAGGCTTTTCGCCGGGCTACAAGCCGCATAAGGATGCGACGGTCCACATTGTCAAGCCAGGCTCTCGCGGCACCGACCCCACGCCTCCCTCGTCGCGCGGCGAGCAACAAGTAAAGGTGGCGGAGACTCTCGGGAACAACAGTCCCAAACTGAAGTTGAAGATGAAGCATCCTCGGACAAATCTCCCCAACCCGCATGACGACTCTTTTCTTGCAGACAGCAGCAGCTGCAACGAGGAGGACAGCGGACATGTCACACCGACCGGCGGCATGGACGAAGCACGCAGGTCGAGGAGAAGCCCCGCGGCGGCGGCGTCGTCCGCGCCTGCCTCGACTCCCCAAGCCATTGCGGTGGACGGCAGTCGCGACCGCAAAGCCAGCACTGGCGAGCAGCACGGCCACACTCTTGCTCCCCGGGCGGCCGAGGCCAGCGCGCCAGCGTCACGGTCGGCGTCGGACCTCGAAGACGACGGGTGGGTCATCACGACGCCGACACAGGGGGAGAAGACGTCGCTGAAGAAGCCGCGCGGGAAGGCCACCCGGGTCTGGCTGGAACCAACGTCGTCGGAAGAGAACCTCCCCGATACGCTGCACATGTCGCTTCCGCTGGAAGGCGCACGCCCCTCGCCACACTCGTTGGAGAAGGCGTCGCCCAAGATATCACCCATTTCCGTTCCCACCCCTGTCCAGTCCATCACGCCGTCGTCCACCAGCGACGTCTTCCACTCCGCCACCAGTCTGCCCGTTGTGCAAGTCGAGCTTCGCGAGTCCCTCGACATGCCGGCCATCATGGAGCGCAACCCCCTCCTGGAGGCCGAGCCCACCGAGGCCGACCGAGAGCGCGCCTTCCAGATGTTCAACGGCGAGGAATCCAAGGCCCTGAAGGCGCAAGCGGCGACCATTCTCGGCGACGTCACGTTGTCTGGCACCCGCATCCGCAAAGCGTACATGGAGCTCTTCGACTGGTCTGGCTTCAACATTCTGGCCGCCATGCGCGATCTCTGTGGCAAGCTTGTGCTGAGGGCAGAGACGCAGCAGGTCGATCGCGTCCTCATGAGCCTCTCCGAGCGGTGGTGTGACTGCAACCCCAACCACGGCTTCAAGGCACTTGATGTCGTGCACACCATCTGCTACTCTGTTCTGCTGCTGAACACCGATCTGCACTTGGCAGACATTGAGTCAAGGATGACCCGCAGCCAGTTTGTGAAGAACACACTGCCGACAGTCGTCCGCGTGTGCTCCGAAGCCCTCAGGGAAGCTGCCGACGAGACACTGAGACCGCAGTCAACGCATATGCGGCGCGGCTCCATCCCCTGGGCCGACAAGTCTGAGCCCAACTCACCCGCTGCGGATACTTCCACGTTCCCCGCAGACATCGTCGATGAACCGCTGGAGGGCAAACGGGCGCGAAGCCGCCTATCTGTGAAACCACCAACCCGCAGGGGATCAGAGCCGGGGATGAGCACAGAGGCCTCCGCGGACTGCAACACACTCGTGCACGCTCGCTACACTGGCTCTATGAAGGGATGGGAATATCAAATCGAAATCGTGTTGAAGGAATTCTACAACTCAATCCGACAGCAGCGCTTACCTCTCCACGGCGCACCCACTCTCCAGGTCCATGAGCAACCTTCGTCCAACAGCCTCTCTGTCAGTGGCCTTCTCCGACGAACTCCTAGTGTTTTGAGCAAAGCACCGTCCGACAATATCAGCTACCGCGGCCGATCCCAGACCGACTTTAGGAGCGTTGGTTCACGATGGGTCTCAAAGACACGCTCGAGGCCACGGCTATATCCAGCATCCACAGTAGCATCAAGTCGAACAAGCCTAGATGATGGATCTGTGTGGAGCCCTGCCGGTTCAAGCACTTGGAGCAAATATTCCTTTGGCAAGACGGGGACTTCCATGTCTATGGAGTCTCTCGGCTCGCACTTTGCTCACGGGGACTACCAACAGGCGATTGGCTTCGCAAACGCTCTCAGCCAAGCCATTATCCGCGAAGATGGCATGACAATTGCCAGCAGTGAAGAGTTCTCGCGCGTTGCACCCCTTCTCGAAGACGAGACTCTTGAGCTTGCGGGAGCACCGTGGGCCAAAGAAGGCATCTTGAAGCACAAGCACCATCTCGAGTCCCTGGATAAGAAGGCTAAGGACCGAACTTGGAATGAGTGCTTTGCCGTCATCGAGAAGGGCTATATGCGCCTCTTTTCGTTCAACATGAACTCCAAGTCAATGCGGCTTAAGAACAAGTCTCGTCCATCTGCAGGAAGTGTGGTGGGCGGTGGCAACTGGATGGACAACGCTGAAGCGTTGGACAGCTTCCTGCTGCGACAATCTATTGCAAGTGCACTTCCGCCTCCCGGCTATTCAAAGAACCGGCCACATGTTTGGGCTCTATCCCTTCCCACTGGTGCCGTACATCTCTTCCAAGTTGGCACGCCCGATATCGTACGCGAGTTTGTCTCCACTGCCAACTACTGGGCAGCAAGACTGTCCAAGGAACCTCTCATGGGCGGTGTCAGCAATATCGAGTACGGCTGGGGCGACAATGTCATCAACCCCGCCCTGATCCGTCATGATAGTACACCAACGACACACGGTCATGTTCCCCGACCTAGTATGGCAAGCTCAATGAGAAGCTCGGTGGATCATGCTACAGGAACAATCAAAGCTCGACTTGCAGGCGACAAAGTCAATCTATCTGACTGGAGCCCCCCAACGCAGAGCATGATGGCTAGCCAACTAATGGAGGTTGACCAGCTCAAGGCCTTGACCAACTATGTAAAGAATGTCGAGGAAGAGCTCACGCGACACAATGAGTTACGGGCGCCAATGCTCATTGCCTTCTCCCCTCGACATCCTAATGCTGGAAAGGCCATGGCCAACTGGGAGCGCAAATCATCGTATCTCCTACGTGAGATTGTCAAATTCCGCACCTACATCGACTCGCTCACGGCAGCCCAAAAACAAAAGGACAAGCTTTACGCCATCCGAGATGCAGAGGCGTCCAAGGAGACGGATACAATTGGTGATTCGGTCCACCCTGAACATGTTATTTCAGACCATGATGGTGAAGTCAAAGCTCCCGCCAGCTCTGACCGCATCACTGCTTAATCTCTTTTTTGCATATACTGACGGCGTCTTCTTGCATAGCAATCGCGCCATTGCGGCGAACGATGCGTCGATTGCGGCTTCTTCATTCTTCCAGACCGAAACTGCGACCCCATTCTGTTTGCTGATCCATCTTCTGGATATACGCCTTTGTAATCACAAGTTTCCCTCCATACAGCGCTTCCGATCTCCTTTTCTCATTAATGGCGTCCCTGCAACTCCTTGTGTCGCTATCTCTTTTGTGTCTCCCAGTCGATGCGTGGTAATTCCTGGGGTCTTTTTCCAGCATCAATCAAGACAGACGATGAAACGTAATGTACGAATGGTGTGTTTTGGGTGGGCCAGCAATGAGTTACACTTCTTTTTGGGACTACCTTTCTTTCATCTACGCTCGAAGCTCTCCCGGAGCAGGAGGTACTCTATTTGATTTTCATGACAGCGGAGACGGTGCATATTGGCGGCAAGCGCTGAAAAGATTCTTATTAGATTCTCATATTCGTGGTGGAACTCGTCTTTATTGGAGACAGGCTGGTTTGGATGGAAAGTCTTTAAATATACCCAGATGCCTGTCGACTTTGTCGGGGGGTACTTGTTCTTACTATTATAGTTGGTGTTTTGCCTGTGATGGATGCGTCTCTTTTGGGTGTGAAATTCTCGATTTCCACGGTGTGGTCTATGGTGCAAGCGGCGAGGTCGGCGGAGGCGTAGTCACAATTTGGGAGTTGGACTTGGCGATGACATCCAGCAACCCGACGTTGAAAATTTGATCGATCATCTCGGAATGAGCTGATAATCTACTCAATAGCTCTATGGACAATTAAGAACCCATCCCGACATATAGCACAGCTTGCCAGCTTTTCCGTAAAAAGTTCAGAGGCAAAGGACGTTCCAAAGAGAGACGAGGAGCTTGGGCCACATGATGCTAGGACGACGTCACTCTGCTTCCCACGACAAAACCCCCTCCACCTTTATATAAACCGAATTCCTCCCCAATCCTGGTCCAACCTCTCACTTTTTCCACTCTTCAAGTTTCGAACCTCAATTGACCTCTCTTTCTGCAAATTCGACCTACTCCTACTCGTACTCCTCCATACACATCGACATCTGCAACTGCAATTGCACTCCTCGGCAACGAATTACAAGAAGACCTCGTTCAGAATGTTCCGGTCAGCTATTACTCGCCAGGCGCGTTTGTTTAGCACGTCGCCGCTGGTGAGGAAGAGTCCCGTGGAGACGGTCAAGGATGCGGCCAAGGCGGTGGATCGGACGATTAGTGATGCTGCGGTGAAGGGCATTGAGAAGGGTGGTATGTATCCATTCCTCTTTTTTTTTTCTTTCTTAAGCCTTTGTGCTTGGGGTTTTTGGGTTACGTTTACACGACGTTTTACATGTGGTCTCCGGGGACTAGATACATGGGGTTCGCGTTCGACAACATTCTCTTCTTCTGCGAGAGAACAGTGTACTATAGCGCATGGTAGAGGCGTTCACTGGGAGAACTCTAGGAGGCTATGCATCCTCCTTATTCCCCTTTCCATGCTCCGATACCCAGCCTCCTCTCATCTCCTCCCCGAACTAGAAAACACCCCCCGCTAACTCCCCCCTCCCCAGAACAAGCCGCCGCCAAAGTCCAAGAAGTCCTCCCCGAAACTAAAGGCCAGGCTAAAGGCCAAGCAAACGAGGTCGCCGGCCAGGCTAAAGGGAAAGCGGCTGAGCTCAAGGGCGAGGCGGTTGGCAAGGCGCAGGAACTCAAGGGCGAGGCGGAGCGGAAAATGTCTTAGGGGGGTGAGGGATATGAAGGGTGCTAGGGGGAGGAGTAAATGGGGGGGGATGGATGGGCTAGGAGATGGGGATGAGAGATGGTGGGGGGTAGGAGAGGACAGTGGAGGAAAAGTTCCCAGGTTTCCTATCTGCATGCATGCATTCATGACGTCTTATCCGGGGAAGGGGATCGAATGGCTCTCCATCTCCATCTCCATCTCGCAATTAAATCATTAAACCCCTCCACACAAGGCACAGTGCACTACTTGTCCTTGTATTATGCAGTCCGAGACTTCATCATCGATACATTCCATCACTGTATGCTCATCTATCTGTAAGAAATGAGAGATTCCATCCCCCACACGACCAAGTATTATTTTCCTCCCAAACAACATCCCCGATACAACACTGACAGAGCAAGGGGCAAGGTAGACATCCATTCAACAGACTCAAACGCCCTGTGCCATCCAACACCCACCATCCACCTAACCCGCTCTTCAACCTTCTCCCTGTCATCAATTCTATATATACACATCACGCACCCACTCTCCACCGAAGCGCTCATCCCAACCACCCCGACCCGATGCCACCATCCAATCCCATTCAATCCCCTCCAATCCCACTCGTCCATCCTCCAGGGGTGTGTATAGGGGTCAGCGGCCGTAAGCGGCCGTCCATGTGAAGTCCCATCCCAAATCCATAATCCATTCCAGCTTTTAAGCCCAAAAGATACGTCCACTCAGCCCTAGACCCAAAAAGAAAGAAAGAGCGAGAAAAAAGCCCGTGGTATCAATCAATAGCAGACTCGCACTTGTGTGTGCACACGTGTACTTTGTTTCAGTGTGCTGTACACGATCTTATATATCATATCGTCGACAGCGACTTGGTGTCGGTTTACATGACGTACAGGAGGTCGACATCTTCGGGGTGTTAGATGGGACTGCAGGACTGGGGTTTGGGGACACTTACTCAAAGGATGACTGCTGCTTAGCTGGGGCTTCTGGCTGTACTTGCCCTCGAGTTCGTCTCGGATGCTGTTTAGGAGCTGGACGTAGCTCTGGTTCGGGTTCTTCTTTAGGGAAGCGATGAAGGCGTATGACATGGCACCCGTGGCCTCGCCGCCAATTGAAGCGTCGGCACTGCAGAATGTTAGCCCTCTGTCGCATCACATGCACGAACTAGTACACGTACGAAGTCTGCGTGTCCTTGCTGCCGCTCCACATGATGACATCTGCGGGGCTCGTCTTCGTCCTCAGGTTCTTCTTGTAGACGTCGTCGCCCTGCGTGACCTTCTTGAACAAGCCGCTGGCAGACGCCATCATACCACTGATATCCTTGCGCGCATAACTCGATACAATGCCCAACAAGCCCTGGCCAGCTTCCTTGGCAAGGTTGGGCTCCTTGAGCACGCCTTGGGTGGAGTAGATGTAGGGGAGGTCGAGGGCGGATCCCGAGTGGCACGAGTCGAAGATGGCCGTGAGCCGGACGCCGGGCTGGAGAGGGGAGACCATGATGCGGTGCATCTCATCGTCGACAATGTGGCCGGCAGTGCGGAAGTCGACGGGGTAGACGACCTCGTCGTAGCCGTCGTCCTCATCGCCGTCGAGATCTTTGGTCTGGCCGCCGTGTCCTGCAGTGCATTAGTGCCGTGTGCTCAGCTGTTGGGGCGGCACCGGTACGTACCCGAGTAGTGGAAGAACAGCGAGTCGTTCGGATGCGCATCCTTCACCAGCCAGTGCATGGCGCGCAGGATGTTCGCCTTTGTCGGCTGGCTCATCGGATTCTGCTGGTCGTCGGTCAGGATGACCATGTCCTCGCGCTTGTATCCAAAGAACTCGTTCAGGTATGTGGACATGTTCTTCACGTCATTAATGCAGCCGCGGAGCTGGCCCCGCTGGCCAAAGTAGTTGATGCCGATCAGCAGGGCTTTCCGCCGGCCATTGCAGGCCGAGTACTGGAACGAGTAGCCGTTCGGGGCGCCGTGGCCAAAGTTCTGCGGTTGTGTGGGTGGTGGGGGAGGCGCGTTGTGGTTCCCGGCCGTCCATTGGTTGGTGGACACTGTGGGCATCATGCCTGCTCCTGTCAGCACATCCCAACGTCAACACGGCGAGCGTGCGGGCAGTCGTACCAGGTCGCGCAAAATGCTGCCCCGGCGGCGGTGCTTGGTTTGCCGGGGGATAGCCTCCATACTGCTGCGGTGGCGGGCCCTGTCGGAGAGTTAGCTCACACCCGGGCTCTTGCACGGCTGCTTCCACGCACCTGCTGGTATCCGCCGTACTGCTGCGGGGGAGGTGTCGGCTGGCCGTAGCCGGCGTTGTAGGGAGGTTGCGGCGATGTGGACGGCGGATAGCCGCCATACTGCTGTGCTGGGCTGCACACGCTGTCAGTAAAGCTCGCGGTGCCTCGCGTCTTGGAGGGCTTGAGGGCGAACTCACGGAGCCCCGCCGTAGCCCTGCTGTGGGGGGTAGCCGCCCTGAGGGGCGCCATAGTTCTGCTGCTGCTGCGGCGGCGGCGGCGCGTTGTAGTGGTTCTGGCCGCCTTGATACTGCTGTCCTGGATATCCGCCGTAAGACATGACGGGCGAGGGTCGGCGCGTGGGCGGGGAACGGATGGGAGGTGCCGGATTCGGGGAGGCCGCGGGCTGCTCTCGACGGGGAAATTGCTCGAATATAGCTATCCAGCGACCGCTGCGCGTGGTGGCACGGTGGTCCGGGAGCGTAGAGGAGGAGCAGAGGGCGACGGGTGCGGCTGACGGAGCTCGTCGACGTCTGAAGATTTCTCGTCGAGCGGCGGGGGTGGGGCTGAAAGATGACAGGCGCCCGAGCGTTGCTGTTACGCTTCGTCGCGGCGAATGGACGGGACTGAGGGCGGGCGATGGACGGCGAGGGCAACGATCAGCACGCGGAGGGACTGTTATTAAAGGGGGTTGTGGAGGAGCGTCGGGAGCGGGACGGCCTTTGGGCTGCACACTGGGCTTGCACGCGATTCCGCGAAGAGGACGGTGGAGCACGCCCGCATCGCCGGCACTCGAGCCACGCAACGCACGACGGCGACGAGTGGCCGGACGGCACCAGCCAAACAAACACTGGACGAACACCCCCTAACAACATCGCCTTGACACCCTGCCGGCCGGCCACATCATCGCGCAATGATTTCCACCTCCCTACGTGGAGCCTCTGCCCCAATCTCCTTACCGCTTCGAAGCATTTGCCTTTGGACAAATCACGGCTCCCAAGAGCCATCACTTGGCTGCTGTCGTGCATGGGAACCCATCGCAGCGGAGCAGTCGGCACGCTCAGACCCTCCATGTCAAGCCTCGCTGGTGCGGGTGGCGGTTATCGACAGCGTGGGTGAGCGAGACGGCCAGGCCGAAGCTCTGTAGCCTCTGCCTGCAGTCCACCCCCATCGCATTCCTGTCCAGCCAAATGCGACGGGCCAGCCATTCCAAAAGCGTGCTCTGCGTGACTGTCCCGCAACGATGCGGTAAGCTCTGGCAGTCTGCTTCTTTCAGCAGCATGTGCATTCACCACTGCGGTCTTGGCATCGCTCTCCCAGCCAATCCGACGCGACGCTGGCAACCCTACCACCACGACGCAGCACCTGCACCTCCTCTTCTGGCGACGCAGCCAGACAGTCTGCATGGCAGCATTCCCATTCCGATCTTCTGAGAGGAAGGCCGTGGCATTCGACCCGTTAGTCGCCGAGCTAGAGGGTCCAGCCCGATGCAGTGGGTTTCGGTGGCTTGCGTAGGAACATGCACGCGAACGGGCAAGACCGAACCACGCGGTAGCAAAATTACGGGACAACCATGATGCCATCTCCAATTCAGATGGCAGCCCTGCGACGCGTGGGGTGCATGACAGCGCGAAGCATCGGCGCAACGAAGAGGCGGTGCTTGTGTTTTGTGCATGGCATTCGGCATTCAGCAATGCAGTGTTTGCAGCCCAGCACAGCTGCCATGAAGCTCACGACCAAATTCCATTTAGCCAATTGGGCACTGGACAGCAGGGTCCACTGCATTTGAGGCTTCCATTACTCGATGATAATGACCGGCCACCATCTCTTGGACGAGCCCTGACGAGCTGCGACAAAGGGTTGCACTATGTAAACTGGGTGCATGGGCCAATCACACGTCGTAGCTCATCGAGTTGCTAGTGAAAGGGACGCATTTAGCCACACTTTGTGGCACTGTCCATCGCCTCCTCCACTTGCTCTGTCTAATGCCTCTTTTCGATTGAGACATGTCGAGCTGTCGACTACCCATAGACTATATGCAATGCGAACGTCCAACCAGTACCCAGAACCATGCCAGCTGGACGATGCATAGTTTCAGAATGAGGACATTCTGAGGGACTGCCTCTCCACTCGATGATCAGATGAAGATATTCGCCGCATCAACGAACCTCCTTCTAAACCCTCTTCCGACTATCAAATAAGACATCGTCCGTACTTGCATCCCATCCCGTTCAGCCTCAACCCCACTCCTCTACCCAGAAGATCCATATCATGTCAGCAATTCATATCCATCCGCATACAGTACGACACCGCCCCCCTGTCCCAACAAACTCAGTCTCGTCTAAACTCTGACCGCCTTATTTACCTGCCTTTTTTCTTTCGTACATGTGTGCATAAGAGTGTAACGGTTGACGTGGTATGTACCTGCATACAAGGCTTTTTTTTACCAGGAGTGAGCGGGCTAGTTACGAGGTACATACATAGCCACGCAGGCACTTTTGTAGGGGTTGTCGCGTGGGTGTTTGCATTAGGAATATGCAGATGAATTGGTCTCTTCATATGTACAACACTGACGTTCATTCAGACATTACTTGGTATTCTAGCGACCCGATTCTATGTACAACTCATTCTCATCCTCATCCTCGTCCTTTACATCATCATCATCGTCGGCATCTGAGCCAGCATTCCTAAAACTTGGATCTCCTCGTGAACAGCAATAATACTGTCTGCCATTAAGCACTCTCCCCTCCCCTCCCCTCCCCTCTAAGAGTACAACGCCTTCTGCCACCACTTACACCTCACATTAGCATTACTATCCCTCGTCTCCCCAATATTATCAATATCCAACTCCAACACAGTCGCATTCTTGCCATACATATCGAACTTGACAATGCCCTTTGCCTGCGGGACGCCCGTCTCTGCAAAGCTCGTAATAAAGTCCTGCAGCGCCCTCGCCACGGTAGCATTCCGGACCAGCAGCGGGTTGACGGCGCTCACGGCTCCGCCATCCCAGTACGTGTATGCGACGTCGAAGCCGTGGAAGGCCGGTGGCACCGCAAACAGGTACGAGTAGGTCTTGTTGTTGAGCGCAGTGTCGAGGTAGTACGTGTTGCAAGTAAAGACGCCCTCGGCGATGATGAGCGAGGCGCGCTGGTAGTTTGTGAGGTAGGGATACGAGCCGTTGAAGACAGGCGGGTAGAGGACATTGACGAGGTAGTCGAGCGAAGGCGCGGGCATGTAGGGGAAGGCCTGGATGAGTTGGCGCTCAATATCCGCTGTGGAATTGATGTTCGGAGGCGTGAAGTATGTTCCTTCATTGGAGTTGTGGCCTACCATCACCTTGACGGATTTGTCGAAGCGGCCTTGAGCGAGGAGTTGGCCTGGTTGCGCGGGAACGAAGAGGCCATCGACGGTGGGGCCGTAGGTGTATGTTCCGTAGGGCGAGTCGTAGGTGACCTGTTGGAAGTTGGCCTTGATGATGGCTTCCGAGGAGAGGTTTCGGAGCTCTGCGAGACTCTTGGTGCCTGTCAGATTGAGGAACTTTTGGTAGTGTTCCTCTTGCTGCAGTGCGGATGACATGGGCAACCATCCCGGAGATTGGGGAACAGCTTGCTGAAAGGGAACGGGGCCTTTCATTCCTCCATAGGCAGTGATCTGGTGCATGATCGATCCTCCTCCGGCGCTCTCTCCAAACACGGTGACCTTTTTAGCGTCACCGCCAAATGTACCAATGTACCTCTTGACCCACTGCAAGGCGAACTGTTGATCGAGCAATCCAAGATTGGCAGCTCCACCTTCAGCTTGATACGAGGAACCAGAAACGAAGCCTAAAGCTCCAAGGCGATAGTTTATGGATACATAGATGACATCGCCTTGCTTCGCACTACCGCTAGCTGCAAGGAGACCCGCTGGGTTCGTGTTCTTCTGTCCGTTCACATACCCTCCTCCATAGATCCAGAGCAGTACCGGTGCGCTTTGCTTCTTCTTCGCATTCTTGAGGATTTTGTCAGGCACATATACATCGAGGAATAAGCAATCCTCGGATGTCCTAGGGTCCATTGCCGGAACAGGCGAATTGGAAGTGGCGCCTGGTGGGGTGTACGCTTCAGTGACGTTGGAGGGAGTGCCGAGAATCAGTTCAGTGAGGAAGGTTACAGCCTCGCTTCCCCAGTAGGGTTGCGCTTGGGGACATATCCTGCCAGTGGAGCCGGTGTTGATGGCGGTGCGGTTCTTAGCCGGCGATGCTGGAGCTGCAAATCGCAGGTTTCCAATAGGAGGAGCTGCATATCGGATGTTGGAGAAGTTGTAGAATCCTCCCGTCGACTTTGATGTGTTAGCGATGACACTTTAGCTTTTCCTTCGCTCGGCGACGATAGAGGAACTGACGTTGAAGTTGGCCGCGCGATAGATCTCATATCCCAAATCGACAGTGGGAAGACTCGAGTCCGCCGCATAGACAGCGCCGAAGAAGGCCGCAGCCCCGAGAAGCTTTGCAAAAGACATGATAGCAGGAATTTTCCAATGAGCTCTCCCAAGCTCCCTTTAAGCAAATCGGTGCTTATGTTTTCGCCAGGCTCGGTAGCCAATTATTTTCTCGCGCGATATGCAATGGCTATGTGAGTACCCTGCCACGAGAAGGTCCAAGCTCTTTCCGGAATACCTCACCACGCGTACTCGTGGGTCGCTACCTAATAATAATAAGAGCTTGCACCTTACCTGGGGGGCCTCATGAGCCCTAAGTACCTCATCAGTACTAAAGGAAGTACCAGCCGTCATGAGAAATTGTCGTCTTACCACTGGGCCCGCCTCGGTCCTCCAGCTCCACTTCTGCCTTTCCCCTCAACCTGGTTTGCAAGAGTGCTGGGGGCATCCTTTCCCAAAGCGTTGATTGATCCGTGGATTCCGACCTGGATGTGCGCAAGCTGTGTGCTGGCCCGGTTAACACGTGCGTCATGGCCGTGCGCGAGAGGTGGTCGCTGGAAGACGTCCGGCGCTGGGATTCGTCCGCGCGAGAAAAGGTTCGCTGTTGCTGCGAGGGCCGCATCCCAGCGCTGAATCCAGGAACAACTCCATATTGACGTGGACGATCGAGGTTAGCCGCGTCTGGGGTATGCTGGGGAAATGGGCTAGAGGGAGGGGAAGTATTGGTGTTGGTGCTGTGATGACCAGGTTCCCCAGGATCCCGTATTGGTGGATGCTGGATCTGGAAGACGAACCGAGCCGAGGCCGATGGCCAGGGAGAACTTCGCTGTGGACTCCCATGTGCAAGAAGCTCTGGAAATCTGGGGAAGCGTCTGGGACATGGTATTGGCATGGAAAGTATACTTTCCATGCCATATTGAGTAATACACGCTTGAGTGGAGTAGCATTGGGCATTTTTCCAACCCAGCAGTTAGATGCAATTCTCGCCACTAACACTACTCATTCATACAACATGTTCTCACAAGCTCATCACAGTTCTCAGAATCAAGACGCATTGAACTGACGGCTGTAAACTGCTTAAGCCACAATGTACCAAATACGCCCACATGAATGCGATTGGCCCACCTCCGGGACAGAATGCTACGCCCCGAGCAACACCCCTGATATTGCATATCGAGCATTTTCACAAGCTCGACGCAACCCATGGAATCACCCCGCCAGAATAGAAGCCCCCAGCTCTTCATCCTACATTTCACTTGTACAAGTCCATATATAACTGCCACTGTTCAACGCATCGCCCATGATGGAATCGAAACATAGAAACCCTAAAGGGCCACATTCAATTAGTGTGGACAGCATGGGGAAATGCTTGCCAGTCAAAGACGAGCGCCGGCAGGGCCTTGTCGATCGTGGCCGAGGCAGAAGACTCACGAACGCCATGTTGACGAAGCTGAGTAGGGTTAGCAAGACAAATACTGCACATCTTACTAACTACATACGACTAATAAATAAAGCGGAATGGTAGCTTTGGAGGGTCCTACATGGGCAGGCGATGTGATTGCAATGCTTTCATTCAGAAAGTGTCGGCAAGCTCGTCGACATGGCCATCACCCGACTATTGCGCTATACGGAATGCAAGCAGAGTAAAAATATATTTTACTATCATCTCCCAAAACCCAGAGCATAATTCCCGAGCAGAAAAGCATCCCATCATCAATCTACACAATCCCATTAACCCTTCCCATCCACCATCTATCCCCGTACCCCTCTCTACTCCTCCCCCCTCCTCCCCATCACCGTTTCTTCCACCTCACCCTCCCCACCCACCTCACCCACCCCTGCACATCCTCCCTCCCCTCCAGCAACTCAACACTATACCACTCCCTCGCCAACTCCTCATTACTCGCACACCCATGCACAAAACTATGACAAGCGCGACACAACCACGCCACCGTATTCAACACCTCCTCGCGATGCCACCCCCTCTTCAGCACCCGTTCATGCGTACTCCGCGGAATGAGGTGGTGGTACGTCAGCGGTATATGCTCGCGGTGGCAGAGTTCGCAGTCGGGCGTGCGCGTCGTGGACCAGACGGGCGGCGGCGCTGTCGTCGATGTGATGTATGCGGTTAGGAGTGGCGTGAAGAGGTGGTGCAGGGAGGGGTCGTCGGGCGGGGAGGGCAGCAAAGAATAAGAGGTTAGGGAGTCGATGGCGGGGGGCGTGATGGTGGAGACGAGTTGGAGGGTTGTGGGTGCGGTTAGGGGCGTCGAGTAGCGGGTTTGGAGCAAGGGGGTGTCTTTCCATTTGGCGTGGGAGAGGGTGCGGAGGTCGAGGGGGAGTGAGGTGAAGATGAGGGATGCGAGATACTGGGTTTTGTGAGCTTTGGGGAGTTTGGGGTGGACTATGGAGAGTGTATATACATCAATGAATTCGCTGAGGTCTTCGGCGGCGGTGGTATCTTCGTCTACGTTCGTTTCGCCCTTTTTGTCCTCATTCTTCTCTTCCAAAGCTTGGCCCCCGGATCCCTTCTTCCTGTGTGCTCTTTTCTGCTTCTTCGGTTTCGCCGTCGGCGTAGCTAAAGCCTTCAATACCGGCTCGCTCAGACAATCTCGGAAGATTTCATAGTTGGATTGCTCTTCGGATGGTATCTGTTCAGTCATTGTCGCTGTTTGTGTGTTGGCGGATGCACTGTGTGTGGAATTGAAAAGCTATCATGGTGGATTTTGACGTGTTTATATCTTGATGATGTCGTCAAACACGCTGAAAGTCTGGTGGGGGTGGGGCTGAAGGGCGAGGCCTGCTGTGGCTTGGATGCTCGTAAGGGAAAATACTCGTAACGGAAAAGGGCTGCGAAACCTCCAAGCATCCGTATATGCTTCATCCTCCTATGTGAACGTTTTTCTATGTTTCTCGTGGTCGTTCATTGGCCTTATATCCAAGGTAAGAGTCATCTGCGAGCTGAGTCGACAGCAACACATCACGAAGAGGGCGCAGCCACGCGACAGACAAGCAGCCATCGAGAGACTGCATCGGTGTATTCTCTACTCTACAAGGCTTCCACAGACGCAGATTTGATGTGCCCATAAGATCGTGAATTTCATCTGCCAGTCCGCTGGCATCCAGTTCGCAAGCTATGCAAGAAGCGGGCATGTCATGTGCACCATCCATCCCATATACGACCCATTCGCGTAGTGGTATCCCACGCCTATCGAAGACAGCAGCAGCCGTCTAGGCCTTCTTCTTCCCAGCCTTGCCTCCTTTCTTGCTGCCCATGGCTGCATCCCGCCTCTTGGCCTCCTTCTCCATCTGCTCCGCCTTGGCCTTCTCCTGCTCGGCCCGCTCCTCGGCCTCGGCCTTCTTCCTCGCAGACTCTGCCTCCCTCCTCTCCCTCACGAGAGCGAGTCGCTCGAGATCAGCGCGCGCCTGGTCCGTCTTGCCCTCCGCGTGCAGCTTCTCGTACCTCTCCTTCGACTGTTGAGCCTGAATCGCCTCGCGCTCCC
Source organism: Amniculicola lignicola CBS 123094 (assembly GCA_010015725.1). NCBI lineage: Eukaryota > Fungi > Ascomycota > Dothideomycetes > Pleosporales > Amniculicolaceae > Amniculicola > Amniculicola lignicola. Next base: position 1,610,747 of record ML977556.1, read on the forward strand.
TCCTGCTCAACTGGCTCAGATCCTCCGTCTTCGCCTTGCCATCGGCTTTCGCCTTGGGAGTGCTAGCCTCGGCGGCGACGGGCACCTTGGGAGCAGCGGCCTGGCTACGCGCCTTGGCCGTGTGGTTGGGGTTCGAGGGGAGTTCGCCGTCGTCTTCCTCGTCTTCCTCTTCGGAAGAGGAGGGGAGGTCGCCTGGCTCGGCCACCTTCTGCGACTTTTTGGCGATGGCGGCCGCCTTGCGTGCTTTGGCTGCGGCGCGACGCTCTTCGCGGGAGAGCTCTTGCTGGGGGCCTTCGTCTTCAGACTCCTCTTCGGAGGACTCCTCCTCGTCATCATCGTCTTCGTTTTCCTCCTTTACGGGTTGTTCCTAAAGAGTGTGTTAGATGGGTGGGTAGTGGGTGCAGGAGAAGTCGAGGGGAACATACACCCCACATGCCCACAACCTCGCCATCCGCATTCAGCGGCTGGAGATCCCTCGAGAAGTGCTTGCCGCCTGGTTGTCCTCTCGTAAGCCTACATCTCCTCCTAATAATACGCGGAAGGGCGACATACCACCACGCTTGGGCTTGCTAAACTTTCCACCGCGACCACGGCCTCCTGCAGAAGACGACATATTTGGCTGAAGTATCTCTCGACTTTATTCTAGAAACGGGAGAGAGTTTGTAACCGTGTCCGTGTCCGTTGTAAAGTCGGGCAGTATCGTCGTCGTTCTCGCGTGACTCGGTGATGTGGTGGGTGAGTGTGTGCGGAGCGGGGTGGATGTATGTGGAGGAGAGGGTCTTGTGTGTGAATCTTTTAAACTGCACCACCTAGTCAGTCAACAACATTCCCAATAAAAAAGATAGCGCGCCTCATCAATCTCTCCACCAGCCAAATCGCAGCCACGTACCTCTCTCTGCCAACACAGCAAAAATGCTCCTCTCGTGTCCTTGCAAAGTCGCAGTCCAGTCACCGCGCCAACAAACCAAACCCACACACACCATAGCCCCTCAATCCCCCCACCATACCGCGCTAACCCAATCCATCCCTTCGCGAAACCATCTGACTAACCATCCGCTGACTAACCACAAAATCTCCCAACCCCAACCCGCGAAAAATCTCGCGTCTCCCTTCCTCCTCCATAAAAACTGAAACAACCCTTCATATTCACTCTGTTTCCTCCACACAATGAGGATTCCGGAGGGGAAAATGGGGGGGAGAAAGCCACCGTATTTTCTTATTTAAGGAGACGGGCGTCTGCTTACCCCCGGCTCTTCCTGTTGCTCTTCGAGCGGCGCGTGGAGAGCTGGTAAATATTTTGGACGATACATTTCCTTTTCGATGCGTGATTTATTCTGGGGTTGTCTTCTTGATCGGGAACACGATGCGACGGACATGCTGGGAGTGCACTGGAGCGACCTTTGAGGAGATTGGTGTGTGAAGAGTAGCTTTGCGTGAACGCGTCGAGTTTTCTAAGGGCATTATGGGAAGGCCAACAAGTTCATGTCCCTTCTCCCTCGCATACCCAACCATCAACGCTCCCACACCCCACCTACCTTTCAAGATAGCCAACGAGTCACGAAGAACACCTCCACATACCTGGACATGAATTTTCCACTTCCCGTCAGCACAAAATACCATGCACCAGTGATCCCAATTAATCCACGTATACGAGCTCCGGAAAGCTTTGCCAGAACACCCACCCATGACGCGTTCATAAGAAGCTATTCAATCAACAAACAACTATGAATCCACCTTGTCATGAGCCAAGCATCACACCATCATGCATTTCCTTTTACCTCAATGACCATGCAGCACGAGCTCGATGAATCACGAAAACTTCATCCATCCATCTATTGACAGTGCACCACCAAGAATACACAGTGAATCCACCCAGTCAATGAAAACACATCACCAAGTCATTTGCGAGCATGTGAGAAGTAAACATACATTCTCATTTTCTATATACCTATATGATGATCGGGATCTTGGACCAGGGCGCAATCAAGGATGCAGTCCGGTGTGGATCCCAATCCTACCTGTCAAATGAGGATGACAAGGTAGATAACGCTAATGATGTAGCAAGCCATGGAGCTTGTACCGCAAGTCAATTAGGGGTGGTGAAACGTTTGTCGGAGTCGCCAAAGTAGTCTTGTTGGAGAGGCTTGGGTTGATGTTCATGTTGACAGTCTCCCCAACGACTCACTTAATGTTTCTCAGAGTTCCCTTTTCACGTCTAGACGAACCACATGGCCTCCTTGAGCCCGAGGAAGTTGCCCATGCCGATGAGGGGAGCGATCTCGACCTTCTGCTTGGAGGAGGATCCAGTGTTGCTCGCTTGCTTGGGGGCGTTGGCCTCCTTCTTGCCAGACGACACCGGAGACTCGTTGAGATGAGCACGGGAGCGATCGGCAGCCAAGTGGGCGTAGTAGACAGCAGGGTGGAGAGAGACCGGCGTGGTCGAGCGGACGTAGTGGTACGAGTGTTCAAACAGGAACTGCTGGATCTCCGGACCCTCCCACTCGCCCTCATTCAAGATCACCTGGTAGTGGATAGGCCTAGCTGTACCCTTGATGGCGACGTGAGAGCAGAGGTAGAAGTCGAACTCGAAAGGATGAGTCACTCCAGTCTCGACCAAGGTGCCCGGAAGAGGGTTGCCGTTACGGTCCCGGCCAGGACCCTCGGGGAAGAAGCGGACGTGATGGCGCTTGCCGGCAATGGCGACGGTGAACTTGGGGACAGCCTTCGCACCCTGTGTAAGGAAAGCGCTCTTCATGTCTCGGACTTCTTCCTCGAGAACGGCGGCATACTGGCCTTCCGAGACGCCGTCACGGATGTAGAGGACGCGCTGCGGGGGCTGGCCGTTGCCGACACGGGTCATCCAGTTCTTGATCATGTTTCCGAGGTGCTGATTGATGTTATGGGTTGTAACCATCTCAACACGGTTGCCGTTGGTGTTGCACTCGGCCCAGTAGCGAGTAAGAGTTACATCGCTAGACACCGTAAGAGCAGCGAAGGAGGCAGCTTGATCAGACCCAGCACCGGGTGCGGGATGAGAGACGTCGGCGCCAATGACCATGGTTGGGATGGACTTCATCTTGGGGTTGATCTTTGGCAGGGTGGTAGATGCAGCGTAGCTAGTGCAACCACCAAGCTTTGCGTTGACCTTCATGCAGACGTTGGAGATGTATTGAGCCTGGGCGGCGCCGACGTGTCGCGACTGGACGACCTGCGATGCAACCCCAAAGCGGCAGTCACAGGACTTCTTGATCCGGCGGTAAACCTCGACGTTCCTATCGTTGACTATGAACATCATGAACATAGGGCGCATGTTGAAGTAGTTTCCGCAGGCGTTGTAGGCATCCGCAACCATCTCACCGCCCCTAGCAAGATTGCCCTCACAGATGAAGGGTTTCTTCTGGAACTTGGGGTGCGCTGCAAACCGGCCGCCGTGGCTCTCATAGACGCGGATGAACTCAGAGGCGAATTTCTCCACAACTGGTTTCGGAAGACCACCTCGGCCTGAGATAACACAGACACCCCAAGCAGTGATCTCTCGGGTGTTGGGTTGGATGAAGCGCTTGCCGTCAAGACGCCAGCGGCCCTGGATGAGGTCCTTCTCAGGCACAGTAGCAGGCTTGCCGTTAGGCACTGAAGGTCCGAACTGGAGGGTGGGAGACGGAAGAACACGGGCCTTGACCTTGGAGGGAGTCGGAGAAATCTTGATGCCGTAGTGGCGAAGGTACTTGTCGTTGTTCCAATCCAGCAACTTCACTCCGTTCTCCACAGCCTGCCATCGAGCAGGGGGGAGAGTGACAGCAAACTTGATCATCTCGGACGTCTGCTTGTCGCTCAGCTTGGAGTTGTAACGCTGATTCGCATCAATTCGGAGGTGTTCCATAGGAATGTAGACAGGGCCCTTGCGGATCTTCTTGGTCATGCGGACCACGGGGAGACGAGGAGTGCACTCAATGTTGTACTTGGACTTGTAGTATTGGTACACCGAGATCTGCTTGGTGTTCGTCTTGTCATCCGGGTCGTTGAACTTCGCCTCATGGCAATCCAAACCAACAAACTCATCGATAGTCCACTGTGTGAGGTTGCTCTTGTTGTGCGTCGCAGTGACACCAAGACGCTTGAAGCGGCTCAAATCCTTCCGGAGCATGGAGTGACGCCAATCCCGCTTCGCGTTGACGAAGTCGGCCTGGAACTTGGCTGGCGTCGTGTTGAAGGCTTGTGCGATCGCCCGAGACAGCTCCTGTGCACGCCAGAAAGTACCGTTGGCAACGTCGACGTTGACAGAAAGGCACTTCTCCTTCTTGTCATTGAGAACCGGACGAAGTGACGAGAAGACACCCTTGAAGGCCTCAATGCCCTGGCCAAGGTCAAAGCGCTGCTCACCGCGCTGGAAAAACGACTTCTTGATCTGAGTGTACTTCTGGGAGGGGCCCTCGCGCATCACATGGTCCAAAAAGTTGACGGTGTCGATGCAATCAGCCGACCAGGAAGCATGGCCAGTCAGGAATGCATTGAGGTGTGCGAAGTCAACCGTGCGGGTCAACCGGACGAACAGCTGATGGACATTCTTCTTCTCGGAGGAGCGAGCACGGGGCGTACGGCCAGCAGCGATGGCTTCCTGGGCCTCCTCAGCATCAAGATCGACCTGGATGCGGGTCTCTTCACGGTCGAGCTTCTTTCCAGACCTTCAAAATGTTAGAACAGTGAACATGTAGGGAGATGGCGCATCATCTTACCAAGCGAGCTTGTTGCCATCATAGATCCAGAGGTTCAGCGGCTCACCGAGAGCGGACTTGACGGCCTTGGAGTTCCAGATCTTCTTGATCAGAATACGCTTGGTAGCGTCGGTGGATTGACCCCAAGCAACCTAAAGAATGTAAGCAAGGTCACTGGAAGGCCACTGGAAGAATCAAGTACTTACGTCATACTGGTGGACCGGAGTCGAAGGAGACTGGAGAACGTTGTAGGTGTTCAAAGTCAAGCTGATCTCTCGACCGAAGTTGTTGAACTTGGGCGGCCGGGACGGCAGGGAGTCGGGGATGGCGTACTTGTACTGGTTAGTCGCGAGGTCGAAGTGGCGGAATTGAGATGGATCGGTAACAATGCGCTTCCGGGGGGCCGACATGATGAAGCAGAGAGAACAGGGAAGTGATAAAAAGAAGGGCACAGGTATTCAATGTGATCCTGAGGTTGTGTGATAGGGATAAGAAGAAGGTGCTTGGGGGGTCGGAAAGGTATTAAATAGTGCAGAAGTAGGCCCTAAGCATAGGATCGGACGAGCGATAACGGTATACAAGACACCAATTGCGGGAGGCGCAAGAGCAGCGAGCCAACGAGGAAACGGAATGGCAGTGCATGCCGTTTGTGAAGCGGCTGGCTACACGTGCAGGTGCATGCGTAGGCAGGGATAGGGCAGGAGACCCAGCCTTGGAGGGAAAAGAACGTTTGTACTTACGCCACGAGCGACATACCACCCGGCCATACCCAGAAACTCGGAGATATTCTTGAGGTCATTGGCCTTGCTGTACTCAACGGGAATACGCCCGCCAATCGCTACCGGATCACGATTGCCATCAATGCGCGGGATTGACCTAGGTGTGGAGCGCTGCGTGAGAGCGTTTGAGGATGACTGTTGGCCTTCCGAGGAGCCGGGACCGGAGCCGGAGGCCTTCTTCTCTGCCCGGGCATGGCGCTTCGAAGGTCCGCCCATGACTATATCTGGAAGACATGTTTAGCAGTGGATCGTAAACAAAAAAGCAGACCCAGTATGTGCATGTGCATAGTGCCGCGGGGAGGGAAAGGCGGCGATAAGAGCCATCCGCCACATAGCAGGAGACATACTAGTGAAGGTGGTGATGATTTTGAAGTGGGGGAGTGTATGTGGTGGTGATAATGTTGGGGAGTGAAGATGGTGATCGCGTACCTGTGCCGAACCTTTTTTAGGAGCTGAACTGGGGCGGAGAAGGCGCCGTGTTCCTAAAAGGAAGCGAGGGCCTGCCCTATGTGCGTCGGCGTAAGCGTGGTCAGCAACGGCGTTTTGGGCGGGCGACGTGGGTTGTGGTGATGGTGTCGGGGGGGTGTAAGAAGCAGGAAGCTGCGAGGGCATGTGTTGACCAAAAGGTGAGTCAAGCCAAGCCTTTCCCTAGCAACTAAAAACCCTGCTCGGTGCGGGGCATGCGAAGGGAAAGCGCGAGAGGATGACGTACACTTGATGATGAACTTGACTTGGAGGCGGTGATGGTGAGCACTGGGTGAAGCTGGCTCAACTTTGAGCGGCACCTCGAACTGGAGTGAGATCGGAAGACCGTTGCGTGAGCAAAGCGGGGAGCAATGGCTAAGTAGAGGAGAAGAGATTTGTGGGTTGTGGGGGTAGGGGAGTAGGAGGAAGGTGGTGACGAGGAGGCTTTAAATAGGGGAGAGGTCCGAACCTCTCGAGGCCAGAGGGCAAGAGGGCGAGGCTTCTTGACGCGAAGAGAAAAACAGACGCAAAAGTAACGCGCTGAATCACGTTGAAAAGACGCGTCGATTGGTGTGCAACACGCTGAAGGAAAAGAGGGAAGGAACTACACCAGTGCTGGGCATAAATCTAGAATGAAAATCGACTGGAAACCGACGGTAACAGGCCCAAGAAGCACATATGGATCGGCAAAAGACCCCAAAAACTCGAAATAATAACCATTGAAAATTCTCCGAGCACTGGCCTGAAACTCGAGCATAAGATGCAGTGTGTACATCCTCCCTGGTCATAGCCACGGTACCTTGGTGCAGAGGCCATTATCGGCGCACTGAACTGTTTTGAATCGTGGAAACCATCAAAGGCTAATGAAAAATGGTAAAACTGCATGAAGCCCGATGATTCAAAGGGTGGGTGAAGAATTGTAAAAAGGCGAAATGATGAAGAGTAGAAAAGAAGGCACGACTTGACGTTGGATTAGGGTCGCCAAGCATACAAACACTGATCACAAGACGCCCGAACACTGGTTGGACATGCACTTGCACGATGACGACCGTCACATAGGACCTTTGTAAAAAGATTTTGATAAAGATCATAGAACGGGGAACGTTTCTTGTTTAGGTTAGTTATTTTAATGAAAACAGTTGGACTTGGCCATTGCAAGAGAGTCGTGTAACTGTCAATGTTGTGCACATCGACCATTTTCCGTAGTCATTTAAGTTTTTGATTATACTATACACACCGACCTCTCCGACTCATTTTTGATACCGAAATGTTCCTACGCGAAACCCGCCCATCCATGTGCCATAGCGAGACCGGACCCAGCAATCTGGAATTGAAAAACCAAACAAACAAACCCCATTCCGACAGCTCGGTGCAGAACAGAGGCTAGATAAAGAGACAAACGCCATTTTGATGCAGAGATCCACGAGTGTAAACCAACCCAGGAAAACGCTAGAAACTCCGGAAATTCTGCTGGCCAATAGGGGGATCATAGAGGTCCAAAACCTGGACCGAAATCGACCTCGTGCAGGAGAGAGAAAAATAGAGGTGAACGAATGCATAGCCACGGAATAGACCAAACGTGCCTAAGGCGTATCATGACTTAGAAGCCCCGGGTTTGGTGATCTCCTCATGCTGCTAAACTAACGCCCATAGAAGCCTGCAGTAACGGTTAGCATATATGTTCGTCATCAGTGGGAAAGCATGAAGTACAAACCTCCCATGCCGGTGGCGGGCGGCGGCGGACCCCAGTGCATCGGTGGTGGAGCAACGGGAGTGATAGGAGCCTGTGTTGGTGGGGGTCGAGCATTGTTTCCATGGATATTAACCGACTGCAGCAAAGCGACCATACGCTCAGGATTGAAGCGAGTCTCGTGGTAATATTGTGCGCCAGGGATGATGCTCAGAATGAAGTTGATCTCTCGAGCGAATGGCTGTACTGCCGGAGCAGCGACAGCACTGGCAGGGCCTTCGGAGGCACGCACCATATTACGACGAGCTGCATCCAGCCGGCGACCTGCAGCACCTTTGAGTGGTGATTCACCACGCATCAGCTTGCGTGGTTGCGCGAGCTCGGTATCTACTTCGTCAAACGGTCGTTTCGGTGAATTGGTCATCGGCATCAAGGCAGGAACAACGCGAGGCGAATTGACCGCAGGCGGGGAGATGCGAGGCTCCTGCACTTGCGGGGGCGGAGGCAAAGGTTCCTCAACGGTTGGTACGATAGGATGCAGCATGATAGGCATCATCTGGGTCTGTGGTGATACGATAGGTCGGACCGAGGTTGGGTCAAACTGAGGAGTTGAAAATCGCTCAGCAAACCGAAGGAGTTTTGGGTCTTCGGGAAACAGGTCATTCATCCGCTTCTCCAACTTTGTAATCTGAGCCAGTTCGCCGAATTCCGCTTCGTACTTGTGGAAGAAGACGAACAGCGGCTTGGACCGGGCGACACTCTCAGGCTTCTGTGTAAGTCGATTGACTACGGTCTCAAAGACTGCTCGTGCATCTGGGAAGAAATTAGTGGTTGTAACTGGGAGAGGGAGGGGTGAACATACTGGTAGCGTCATTCTGTTTGACAAGAAACTTGATATATTCCAATGCAAAATGTTCGTCGTCTGGGAATAGCTTCATGCCGCGATCGAAGATCCGAGTTGCCGCTGGGTCCTGGTAACAGTGGTGCTCAATGAGCGCGTTCGCCACATATGCATCACTGAGCAGTTTGCCTTTCTTACGAGCCTCAGCGAAGATGCCTCGGAATCCGGGGGCAATTCCGGCGGGTGCATCGGGTCGTCCTTTGCCCTGGATGCGTCTCATAGTCCTCATCAACGCTATCCATGCGTACGAAATCGTCTTCTTCAGAAGGATAATTTGTGCGTTGTAACCAGCAGATATAGCCTGCAACTGCATCTGTAAAGCATCCCCCCTCTCCTTGAGTCGCCGTTTAGCCTCTTCGGCTTCCTCCTCTTCATCATCAGAGTCAGTGTCAGCGTTCGCTCGCGCCGCATCTTCTGCTGCTTGCTGTGCTGCCGAATCCTCCTTTGCCCGGGCAAGCGAATGATCTTCTCGCTTCTTCGTCTTGTTCGTGAGCTCGTACAAAGCCTCAAGCAACTTATTAAATGGCTCTCGGACAGCGTCTCCCTTGCGGATGACACCCGCGTCCCCCTCTTCAAAGTCTCCCGCGAGCTCGACTTGGTAGGCTTTTCGGAAGGCAAGAAGACAGCTCTCCGGGTTCGCATCAATTCCTTGTGTGAGAAACTCGTTTCCTTCCTTGTCCAAGTTGTTCTGGAAGCACCACTCAGCTGCATCGTACCACAGTTCCGGCCAGAAGCGGAGCGCCATGAGGGCCTGCTTGTAGATGTACACAATGCGCTTGTTTAGGAGAGCTTTGTCATCGTCCTTGAGAACAAGGGGATCATCCTTCTCCCATTGAATCCAGTGTTTCCAGAGCGAAACCTGTTCCATGTATTCATTATAACCGGCGAAGCCCTGGGCGGGTGGCATCTTGGGAAGTGTCGTTCGAATCACTCCTTTTGTGATATTTTCGAGCACATTGTTGGCGCTTCGAGCCGTCATGTAGTACGGCGATTTTTCTTGAAGATTCTTGCGACCCTAAGAGGACGTTAGTTCTTGATGCGGATACAGATGCGGGGTTCGGTTCTTACAGTTGCCTTGTTCAGTGTCAATTCGAACCTGTTGTATTCTTGCCAAATCTCCATAACTATGCTTGTAGGGACGGCGATGGCACGCTGGTAGATTTTCCGCATAGTGTCCATCTTCTGCATATCCTGCCACGTGCTGCCGCCGGCAACGCCTGGGCCGGATTTCACGAATTCGATATACTCCTGCCAGAGCCTGCCAGAACCAACATCAATGCCGACATTTTCGAGCACAAACTCGTATACTTGTGTGATAATGGTGCGGGCGTTGCCCGTCTGGTCAGTGGTCAAGTTGTTGCGTCGGCGGATGTAGTTCACGTATGTCGACCATAGTGCAACGTGCGGATTCGACATGATGGACCGCTCAAAGAGACGCTCCACTCTAGCAAACTCTTCTAGGTCGGACTCCATGTTCACATAACCAATCCATTGGTCGGCCTTGGACATATCAGTCATCTGTTTGGGGGGAAGTATGATGCGAGTGCGACTTACAGCCGAAGGAAATGTGGTGAAGAATCGGTCGTAGACGGCTCGCGCCTCGTCGAATTTGTGCCTCCTACGGTGTTCTTCGATTAGACTCAACCACGCTTCGATGTCACCACGAGGGTCATCAGTGACGCGGTCTTCCAGAATACCGATCCGGTCCTGTGGCAACCGCGCCTTAGGAAGAGAAGCAGGAACAGGAGTAATTGGAGCTGTAGAAGGACGCGCCGAGAGGTTCACCACATCGGGAGCCACTGCTTTAGCGACATCTGGAACAGGAGTACCCCCATTGGGAACAATAGAAGCAAGATTGTGAGTAATGTCATTGGCAGTGACAAAGGTAGAGATACCAGAATGAGCCTGATCTTGTGTGCTATGTAGAGGTACATTGGGTGCGGGCAGTGAAGTAATTGGGGTATGTGAAAGGGAGCGCTGTGGTGTGCCTGAAGAACGTCCCGCGGCCATCTGCGCAGCAGAGCCATCCTGCTGTGGGTTCGCGACAGGCACATCCTCCTCATCCTCGCTCTCCACGACGAACCCCCCCCTCATGGCCGGCTGCTTCGATGGCGTCGCGGACGCGGCTTCGGCGGGCAGCGGCTTTAGGGCACCGTCGGCCTCGGCGGCGGGTGTGTTGGCGGTCGACTCCTGCATCGAGCCCGAGTGCGCCGAAGGCGAGTGCACGCCCTGGGGGGGATACGTGGAGAAGGCGGTCGTGGGGTCGTATTCATCGTCGTCGTCATCCGCGTCAGGCTGGTCGACGGCCGCGCTGTAGTCTTGGGCGGGATCGTACTCTTTCTGGGCATTCAGGAAGGCGAGCTCGGGGTCCATGTCCGCCATGGCTGCGGGCGACACGGGCGGCGCGGTGATGGAGCTGTGAGGGTCAGGCGCGAGATTCGGGGAGCTGTCGTTGCGACGGAGACGGAAGTTGAAGGCTTACGGATCGCAAGCTGCAGTGGACGCGCACGCGACTCAATGCGCGGGTGGGCGGCGGGCGGAGATGGCGGTGCTTGCGCTGCAGGTCGATGGGGCGTGGTGTTGCAGGGCAGACGTGGTGGACGCGTTGGGCGGGGTGACCTTCTCTTTGACGGCCGCTGCGATGAGGAGAGGAAGCCGCAAAGACCGACGAAGTTCAATCAAAGATAATGGGGCGCGCTTGGCGGCGCACGTGCCACTTTTGAGCCGCAAGCTGTCCCTGCCGCCTTGGGCTTGCACTACAGCGACCGCCGATGTCACGAATCTGCGCATTTCCCGACGGTGAATTCACCACGCACCCACTCACGGCGTCTTTGCGATGCGTGCTTGAAACGTTCTGGACTGACAGACAAAATCGCATTATCCTCGAACGAACCCCGAGCGCGGCCCCAATTGCTACCGTACCTCGGACTTTCGCAGCGCTTCCTCCGTCGATTGACAGCAGCCACCACCTCCTAACGACACCATGAACCCGCATATTTCGCTTCCCAGGCCAACGGGCGGCCCCTCCAACTTCGGCAGCACAGCACCCTCGAGCCGCAATGAGGGCGTCCGAATGCCGCGCTTCTTCAAGCGCCTATTCAAGTTCCCGCAAATGGACTTTGAGATGGCACTGTGGGAGATGACGAGCCTGATAATAGCGCCCAAGAAGGTGTTCCGGTCAATATACTACCACGTGAGTGCCTGTAAATTACACCACATCTTCAACTACTAACACAGCGCAGAAACGTAAGACACATACCTCCCAACCCGTGCGCCGGCAACCACGCGCCAGCGAACCACCATAACCCAGAACATGATCGAGAAAATGAATGACCGCTGCTAAGACACTTTAGAAACAAAAAACACCTGGCACCGCCCCGACCCCTCATTCACCTACCTCCTCTCCTTCTTCCTGATCCTCACCTCCCTCGCCTGGGGCCTGGCCTATGCCGACGGTGTCGCCCGCACCCTCCGCATAACCCTCGTCTTCGTCTTCATCCACTTCCTCCTTATATCCCTCCTAATCGCCACCCTTTTCTACTTTCTCGTTGGTCGGCTCCTTGGGCCCGGCGTCAAGGGTCTTCCCGGTCGACGAAGACAAGGCTTGTTCAATGTAGAAAGCGGACAAGAAGGGGAAGCGCTCGAGTTTGGATACTGCTGGGATGTTGCGATCCGCGCATTTGTGCCCGTATGGGTGTTTCTGTATTTTGTGCAGTTTGTGCTTATGCCGGTTGTCGCGACCAAGCATTGGTATGTCTTCTCAGCCCCCGGTCCCCATATGCAAAACCCCTTCTCCACTGGAATATTGAAGACTAACCGTATTCGCAATTCGCAGGGTCTCACTCCTAGTCGGCAACTCCCTCTACCTCGTCGCGCTAAACTACTACTTCATCATCACCTTCCTTGGCTACAACGCGCTCCCCTTCCTCCACCACACCGAACTCCTCCTCGCGCCCATCGCCGTCTGTACAATTCTCTGGTTCGCAAGTCTATTCGGCATGAACCTACCCAAGCACTTGGCGCCTGTGTTATGGGCCGGAGCGAAACTGCGCAAGGATGTCTAAATACGTTCAGAAGTCGATGTACTATAATGAAGGATGTGCGCTAGCGGAGATGAGTAGTCTTGTATTGTAGATAATGGGGAGTTTCCAGGTGCGATTTGATGGCGTTGATAGGCGTTGGTCAGATGTGGCATTTGGACACTGGACTTGAGCATTTCTAGCGAGTTTTTGATATCTGTTTAATGAAGCGAAAATGTTCAATTGACACCCTCACATGAATAGAAGTATTGAAGGTGTGACTGTGTGTTTTGGTATGCTACAAATAGCTCCACTATATGTACTATATTCTAGCGAACGGTAAGACTACCGCGTTCCGGAGAACAGAGTGGGAGTTCCATTTCTCCATGCCGAACTAACTCTCCTCAGCCGACTCTTTCCACGCAGCCAGCCATACTCATACACCTCTCTCGCCATAAATACTCCTCCTCCCAAGCACTCATAACCTACAGTACAATACAAGAACAAAATCCGACTCAGTACACCCAAGTCCAAACTCTCTAAATACGGCCATCTACAAACTCCTCTTCTCCCGACTCTCCTCATAGCACTGGAACTTGTCGCCGATTTTGAAATCTTCCCACCCCTCGAATGCGACTCCACATTCGGAATCTTTGCGCATCTCGTGCACGTCTTTCTTCTGGTTCTTGAGAGAGGAGAGGATGCCTACATCTCATTGTTAGCATCATAATCATGAATTAAAAGGGGATGCAGGGGAACATACCATCAAAAACAACCTCGTCCTTCCGTAAGACGCGGACCTTGCTGCCCTTACCAATGACGCCATTCCGCACCTTAGTCCCTCCCACCTTGAGCTTCTTCTTCCCGCCCAGTCCGACTTCGAACACAGCAGCGATCTCAGCTTCGCCGGTTACGCGTCGGTTTATTTTGTCTGGCAGTTTTTCGGAGAGGAGGGCTCGCACGTTTTCGACAACGCGGTAGATGATGTTTGAGTCGAGAATCTTGACGCCTTTTTCCTCTGCCATGGCCGAGATATGCGACGGTACGGCCGTGTTGAAATTCACAATGTGGCCGCCGGCGTCAGCAGCGTGTTGGACGTCGAACTCGGAAGGGGGGCCGACGCCAGAGCGGAGGATGCGGGTGCCGACTTCGTTGTTGCCGATTGCGGTGATGGAGTCTACGACTGCTTCGGCGGAGCCTGAGACATCTGCTTTGACGATGAAATTGGTAAGGTCAGGGCCAGTCTGTTGTATGGTGACGACCTGCTCGGGAGCGTCTTCGCCCGCTTTAGCAGCTTTCGCTGCTGCTTCTTCGGCTTCGCGACGCTCGGCTTCGAGGCGGCGGGATTCGTTGATGGCTTCCATATCCTTGGCCATTTGCAACCTTTCAACCTTCTCTTGTCGAAGATCCGTGACGTCAGCAGCTTGCTGCTCGTCGTTGGCTTGTAGAACCTCGTCCCCAGCCATGGGCTGTTCACGCCATCCGTCGACTTCTACAGGGAGACCAGGACCGACTTCATCAACAACAGCGCCTGCCTCGTTTCGAAGAGTTCGGACTCGTGTCCACGTTGTGCCAGCGACGAGAATGCTTCCAGGTTTTAAAGTGCCACTGCGCACAAGCACTGTAGCGACTCTACCAGACTTCTTGGTCGTGCCCTCGAGTACCCATCCCTCAACCTTTGCATTAGGATCCGCGCGATGATCTAGTACCTCTGACTGGAGAGATATGGTCTCTTCAAGATCCGCGATGCCTTGTCCAGTTTTTCCGCTTACATTGACGCTCTGAACGTCACCACCATAGTCTTCGACCTCCACGCCATTACGAGCTAAATCTGCTTTTACGAGCTCTACATCTGCTTGTTGCTTATCGATCTTGTTGATAGCCACGATGATCGTAACTTTAGCAGCGTTTGCGTGTTTAATAGCCTCAACTGTCTGCGGCATCACGGAGTCGTCGGCGGCAACAACGAGAACCACAATATCAGTGACATTGGCGCCTCGGGCGCGCATGGTCTCGAAAGCGGCATGTCCGGGGGTATCGAGGAAGGTGATCTTCTTTCCAGATGCAAGTGGCACGCTAAAAGCTCCGATGTGTTGCGTGATACCGCCAAACTCGCCCGCCGCAACACTACTTTGACGAATGTAGTCGAGAACAGTAGTTTTGCCGTGGTCAACATGACCCATGATAGTCACAACCGGAGGCCGTGTGGGTAGATTTGCGTATTCTTCGGGTGTCGGCGTTGCGGCAGGGTAGAGATCACCGTCTTCCTCCAATGCTTGTATGATAGGCTCGAAATTGTATTCTTGAGCGATGAGGCCAGCATGCTCCGCATTTAGAATGTGGTCCGTCTGCACTTCCTCGAAACCCAGCTCTTCAAGCTTCTTAACGAAGTCTTCCACCCGTACTTTGAGAATGGAGGAGAGGTTGGCAACACTGACGTACTCTGGTAGATGTACGGGTGTCGGCTGGGACTTGGCCAATTGCGCCTCCCTCTTCTTAGCTTCTTTCCGCTGTCGCTTCATCATGATCCTGTCTACGTTTCCCTCGTCTTCATCGTCGTGCATGATGCGACCCCTCGACTTTTTGCCAAAGTCATTCCGTTGACGGCGCTCTGGTTCCTCGAACCGATTGCGAGTGTTAGTTAAGCTTCCAGCCTCCAGCTCTTCTTCCGACATGAATCGACTTCTCCGCTCCTTTGGCATATCCCCCCAACGTCGGCCCTCGCTCTCGCCGAATGTCTGGTCCACTTTCGGCAGCTCGTCCAATTTCGAGCCTTCCTTCTGTAGCCATCTTTCCGCCGCGTCTTGCAAGCTACCACTGGTCTTTTTCTCTTGTTGTTGAGAGGCGGGTGCGTACTTCGCCTTCGTGAGCGGTGTGTACGGCCTGCTTGGTATTTGCGTTGAACCACCCCCGAGTAATGCAGCGAGCTCTGCTTGGTCCAGCTTCCGTCGGACCGGTGGGGGTGGGCGTGTGTCGATTGTGGGAGAAGGTCTATCAATGGGACCAGATGCATCAGTCCGAGCCTGGCCAAACGGACCAGCCTGCGCCGGGGGGTCACTCCTGCGCTTGAGGTTGCCCCATTCGCCAAATTGCGGGGGAGGCGGGGCTGTCTGGGAGGGCGGTGAAGCGATTGTTGTGCGGTATTGCGGTGCGACAGGGCGGACATCCAGCGAGGGAGTTCTTTCCTTCCGGGGAATCATCCTTCTGATCGGAAGCGATCCCCCTCCCGCGTGGCTCTGCTCTGGCCGCCCGAATGGGTCAGTTCTTCGCTCTCTGTTTAGTGTGCCTCTTCCTTGGCCGCTCTGCCATGGATCCTGCGATCTTGTCTGGGTTGGCGCCCGTTGGGGCTGTCTTAGGGGTGGCAGAGGCCGCGGTGGCGGTGGTGGAGGGGCTGCCCGTTGCTGCTGGAGCCGTTGCTGCATTAGGAGTGCCTGTCGCATCGCTTCACGGGGGCTCAATGTCCTCGCGGGTGCTGCATCTTGCCTCGGCGTCGCAAACACCTCACTTGACGCATTCCTCCGCTGGGGAAATGCCGGGGCAGTGAGGAGTGGCGAATTGATCCCATGCCCGGTGGTCCGCCTCGAGGCGCAGAAGATGCAGACATCGCGGGTCGCATTTGCCTGCAATCAGGATCAGTCAGCTCCATCGACGCTCAATTGGGCCCGCGTCGACTTACCCTGAGTCCACGCGCTCTCCGCATGCTTAGTCGGTGCTGTGTTGCCTCACGTCTATCCTAAACACGCGATAAAAAGTCCTCGACGTTGAGATACGACTAACGCCGGTCCGAGCTCAGCACGTGCATGACAAAGCCACAGATTACGGTAAACGTAGGGCTGCGTGTGGCGCAACCGCGCGTTTCGCTTCACCTTTAACCACTTCGCAGCAGTCATCCTCAGCTGCACCATATATAGCACACAGCGTCAATATCGATTCTCGTTCTGGATCATTGTAAGCTAGCGGCACAGTGCTCTGCGCCGTCGGGCACGCGGTATGGTATACGGGACCTTTTAATAATAGTAATTCTCACCCGCTGTGTCTCCTCCTGACCGCGTGCGCTTTATCGATTCGCATCAGACAGCCTTGAAGGCATCTCGATCATCATCAGCCTGCGTCTTGCATTTCTGTTTCTGATAATTCGATCCTGTCTTCACCGCCGGGCGTGGTGCTGTCTGTCTGTCTGAGTTGGCTGTCAAGAACCAACGGCGTCTTGTCACCTCCGATGAACACGAACAGGGGGCCGAACACCGTACAGTGAGCCCATACAAATAGGGTGCAAAAGCCTCTTTTTCGTATCCTTTCGCCTCTGACTCAATACTTTCTTGTCTATTCAACGACCTACACCTAAGAATTAATACCAGAATCCTTTCAAACTCTATGCAAAACTCGCCTCCCCCACCGTTCTATCGCCTCCCAGTCGAACTACGTCAGGAAATATACTCCTACCTGCTCCCCCCACTTTACCCCGACCCTGTCACAACTATCAACTACAAGCTCGAATGGCCTAATTTGGAAACCCCCAGCGACACTACGTTCACCCCCCACCAACTAGATCGATGTCAATGTTCAGGTTATCCGGAAGCAAAAGACGCCGATGAAGACTCATGGCACGTCTACACCCGCTACAGGTGCGAACCCCCCAAAGTCCACATCTCAGCACGAAACGAAAAATTATGGCTGCTCCAAGAGACTTGCGGTGTATTCAACATCCTGCGGCCTGCGTCGAAACGTGAGCGTCGAAGCCAACCACGGGCAAGCTTTCTCCGTGTCAGTAAATTGATCTACGAAGAAGCCACTCCCCTCCTTTACCGAGACAGGAACTTCATATTCCTTTCCGGGCCGTGTCCACGAGGTAGATACCAGGCATACGCTTCTGAGGCATGGCTTTCCCGGTTGAGTCCTTTGGTCCAGTCTCATATCACAGACTTGACCTTGATTCGCCAACACTTCGAAGAAGATTGTCGAGACGACGATGCGCAGATAGTTTACGAGTCACTTTCTCGCTTTATCCTCGAATATTTTCCTGGATTTCGGACATTGCATATTATCAGTTGCGTGTCGGATGTGTCACTGCGACCATTCAGTGTATTGTTTGAAAGAGATGGTTTGATCATATCTGTAAGACAGTCAATGGAGGGCGGAGAAGAGCATTTCGATGGAGTACAGAAATTTATGGAGTACTGCGAAACCTTGATAGATCGAGACCCCCAATAAATCCAAACACAGCGACTTGTCATCGCTCGGCTAGCCTAGTCTCTAGATAATTTGCTCCAGGAACCTATTAGGCCACATTTCCTTAACCCTATTGCTCTCAAATATAATGATCTGTTCCCAACGTTTAGTGTTCGACCCATAAGAAGGTCAAGCCAAATACTCTCAGAGGCTTCAAAGTCTTTCACGACAGCAACGCAAAGTCACCCGTGAGGTCTGCCATTGAACTTGGCATAATTGTCATCGCCGCTCGCCCACCTGTTTGCTTATATAAACACGAAATAGTCCCTGCCCACGCCCCAACCTCAAACTTCCATGACACCGATAGTCAAACACCCAACCACTACAATGACTTCAAAGTCCGAGTCTGACAGGGATAATATATTGAGCTCCCGATGTGTAGAGACAAGTTCTTGTCTGCCGTAACCCTCTAACTTATTTACACCCAATTCTCCATTTGTTTGTCCCAACCCGAGAGATTTTTGTGTACCAGGTTCTTGTTAAACTTTGGGCAACTATGGCTCCCATCACGGCTTGGGAAAATCAAAGAATATCGATTTTCCGACGGAATTCATTCAAGATCTGTTGCGTGAGCTGCTCACTCGACCTAGGGATGATTTGGAAGGAGAATCCCTAATGGATAGCGTTCATAATTATCTTGAGGTCATCAATATCGGTTGATTAAGTAAGTCATTAACATATGAACTGAGAACAAAGGCGAACACGAGTGCTGGTTTTGTCTAGCCTTTGGTATCACTCGTGAATTTGATCCCGTTCCTTAATCAGTTTAAAAGAGTGAGGATGCGACCTGATATGCATGATCAATTTCAAGTTTGAAGAACCTAATTCAGAGCCGGGGAATGAGATCTCTTTTCAAGCACATACAGCATTTCTATCAATTGTCTAGAAGAGAGATGAAGTAAATTGTAGAAGGTAAAGAAAAAAAAACAATAAGAACATGCGCCACAAGACCTGTGCTCCCTATACCTTCTTCTTTCCTTTCTCATCCTTACTCTCCAATCTCTTCTTCCACATCTCAACCAACCCTCTGTAATCAGCCGGCCCATAACTCCTAAAGCACTCCCCTAACCAATTCCTCAATCCCAAAAAACTCCCCTTCCTCTTCCCCTCAAACCCCAGATCTCGCATCAATACGTCAAAGTACGGCAAAGAATCAAAAACTAGATCTGGAAACTTGGCTCCGTATCCCATTGTATTTCTCAGTGCGCAGTACTGTGTGTCAACATATGCGTCGTGCTTGAACTGTTCAGGCGAAGCCTTGGGAAGGGTAAGTGTGCCGTCGAGATATGCCGTGAGCCATAGAGATTGTATGTATGCACAAGGCGCATTTCCTAGGGTCATGAGGGCACCGGAAAAGCCGATGGAACGGCGTTGAAGATCAGAGGGTGGGACCAGGAAGCGCCAGAGACGGAAGGGTTGCTGATTGACATCTTGATTAATGGTTTGTGCATGTCGAAGATCTGGGTCTGGGTGATACATCCGGCTGGAGTCGCGTTCTTTCAGGTAAGGGTAGCGCTCGTAAATACTGGTCTCGACCTCGTTGATGAGGGCTGTGTCTTCTGGGGGCATGGTATCATCGTTTGTGGGGAGACCAAGTTGCCTCTCTAGGCCTTCGGGTTTGAACTTCAGAGAAGAGCCATGTTCCCAACCGGTAGCGCATACAATTGCATCTACTTTCCCCGTAACTCCACTCTTGAGCCAGACTTCTTTTTCATCGCCCAAGTGATCCACTTCACCAATAACAACCTTGATTCTCCCCTCTTTTACCAAGTCAAAGAAGTTGGTTGGGTAGTTCAGAATGCTCAGCGCGTTTCCCGTCTCGAATGCTGACCTCCATGGTCTCAGCTTCTTTACTTCCGGATCGTCATTCATCTTGTTCAGCTGCACAACATCGTCGCCCAAAACCCACCAAAATCCCCTAACAATCTTCCTCCCAAACGTGGTGCCGTGTAAAAATCTTCTAATGATACCTTCCCAGCCAGATGTCTCTGCCCATGGACAAGGTGACATGAATCCAAAGAATCGAGTGAAGACCAGCTTTTCAAGCCATAGGCCGAGCGGTGTTACGTGTGTTGGCGACATGTACGCGGGCCCATTTCCAGATGGGCGAATCAACATGGTGGCAGTGGAGCCAGGCTGAGTTGCGCAAGCATAAGCAACATCCCAAGCCGATTTGCCAGCGCCGACAACAAGAGTGTGCGTATATGGTCTGACAATCGAAGAGAACCGTGATGGGAAGTCTTTGGAATGGATTACTTCAGATTTAAACTCTGGAGAACTTGGATACCGAGGCATAGACGGGCGATTCGTCAACCCAATGGACAGGATAAGTTTTGCAGTGTTGATAGTGTAGGATCTCGCTGATGCTTTCGGAGCCGTAGACACGCAATGCAGTTTCCAGCCAGCAGGAGTCTGTGTGATTGTTTCCACTTTGGTGTTCACTCTTATGAACCCGTTGATGCCACTGTCGTTTACCATAGCATTCATGTAGTCGGTTACTTTCTCTGCCGGGACGTGTTCATTTTTCTTGACGCCAAATCTCTTCTCGTCCATAGGATAGTCGGGGCTTTCGTAGGTTCCCCAAAGATTGTTCGTTTTCAAGCCGGGGAAGATGCGATGTGGAGCCCATGGTCCACCGATGAAGGGTCCCGCGTCCACAACCAGTATGTGGGCGGTGGGATGTAGGCGATAGTATGTTACGGCAGCGTTGATGCCGTAGAGGCCTTAAAGTAAGGATGAGCAAGGTCCTCGTGATGTTTGAGAGGCTGTACAGGATATTCATACACATGGATGTCTGGTAAAAGAAGCATACATATATATGGATTACATAATTTTCAGGAGGCACGAATTTCGTGGGATTTGACAAGCTTGGAACAACTGCCCAAGATGAAATTGAGCGCAAAATTGGATAGAATCTTTACCGAGATGATCGTGCTTGGAAAGACGAACGACATGCTCCCGCTGCGATTGGGGATGTGGCAACCTGGAGCAATAGAGAGTTGACATACCTGCACCAACCACAACCAATTCCACATTATCCATCCTGCTCCCTCGACCCTGAGCGCCAGTTCCCTACACAATGGCGTGGTCTCCCGGAATGTTATCTTAATGATTGGGGATGTGAAATGCGTGGTATGGGCTAGTTAGAAGGGAGGGAAAATGTTAACTCGACGTCCGTGGAAAAGTTGATTGGGCTGCAGTGGGCTAAATATATATAACGGGATCGTTTCCGTAATGAGCGAAGCCTAAGCCCTAGTTACTTTCGATTGGACGCCATGTGACCAGGGTCGGTTGGCTATCGTTCGCAACTCGCCTATACAACCTCACCATCTCACCACTCATCATTTGCGCTTCCATCTCTGACTAAATGAACTTGTAGCCAAGAGAATAAAAGTCTCCCGCGCATACACTCCGAAATACAGATCTGCTGCAGCCTCTCTGACCTCACAGATTCTGGAAAAGCGAAACTGTTGTGGAACAAATTGAATGACGTCAAATAGTGAGCAAAATACCTCCACACCACAGCACGGTAAATTCATTGTAACCTGCCTAACAAAGTCAGGGCTTACCTATGGAAATCTCCTCACTCAGCTCTGGGAGTGGGAGAACTTTGCCCACCCATATAATGTACCCACTCAGCTCCAACTCTACCCCCTTCCCCACCAAATCTGTGCATGTTACCCCCCTCACTCCATCCCCTTAGCATCCTTCACCACACTCTCCCATACGGCCTCCGAATCCTTCTCCCCACCCCCATACGTACTCTCAAACGCCACCATGGCCAAATTCCCCAAAAACGGCCTCACAACCCTATCCACCAATTCCCTCCTCGCCATATCCGTAACCTCAGCGCCCTCTTCTTTCTCCAGCGCCGCTATCAGAGGATCTAGGAACAACGTCCTCTTCGGATCGCCCGTAGCCGTTGTAGCCGAAGAGTGAATCGCGTGAATAGGAGGGCGAGGGTGTGAAGTCGGGGTCTCGGATTGGGAGAGGATTTCCGCGATTTCGTCGGTGAGAGATGGAGTGGAGATATTAGATGGGGGTTTGTAGACGGCGTCTATAGTGTCAGATATGAAGAGCCACTCTATGAGTTGGAAATCGTCCGGATCGAGGACAACCAGTTGATCTAGGAGTTTGCAGGTCTGGACGATGGCGAAGTTGTTATAGCTCTCCTTGTTATCTGCATCTGGAAGGAGGGATGATAGCGCGGAGGTGAGCTCATCGTTAATGATCGGCCAGAGTGGGGCAAGATGGATGGAAGAAGTCTTGAGGATGAGGGCACGAATGAGAACGAAAACCTCTGATCGTGTTGACGAAGATGGCGATGAGGCTGGAGTTGCAGTGAGAAGTTCCACGATCCGATCTGTGATTTGTTGAAGATTTGGTGTGAAGATATCTTCGGAAGATGCTAGAATGAGGAGCGTTATTCGTCGCAGTGTGAGTTGCGTTCTCCGATCTGCTTCCTGGCGTGCAGATGTTGCACCAACACCAAACATAATTCCGGCAGTTGTGGGTGCGGACAATCGGGACAGAAGTTCGGGAAGGCGGTCTTTGTCAGAATTCGTCCATCGTGCGAGTATAGGAATCCATGAAGATCTGAGCAAAGGAAGGGGTGTTTGAAAGAAGCGAGAATCATTGAAGGCATCGTAGAGGTCCTTTTTCCAGAATTTGTTCGTTGGCGCAACGCGGGTCAGTTGGTAGAGGAGGTCCAAAGTAGCCTTGGAGACAATCTCCGGAAATCCTTTCGCCCGAAATGTGGGTCCAATTGCACTTGTTGATATACTCGTGACGACGGTGGACACTCGATCGTTGTCGACCAGAACGATGGGAAGGTGAGGAGCAATCGTTGTAAGAATCGAGACCACATCCGTCGCTCGCATCTGACCAAGACCTCCATTTGTTGATGTCGATAACTTCTCAGCTACTGTAATTTGACTTGGATCTTGTAAGAAGCCCATGGATCTTGTTGTGAATACGGCAGTCAAAATTCGAGTAAAAATATCCTGGTAAAACTGTCAGTGATGTCCAGCACAAGTGTAAGATGAAATACTAACAGCCAACTCCTTTCTCATCTTCTTCTGCTCCCCAAAGTTCGTATTATCAACCTTCTGCCCAATGACCGCGGTGAACTCCAAGAGTGTTGGCAGTATCTGTCGATGAGGTAGAGGGTTGGCAAGTACATCACGTAGGAACAACGTGCAGTCAGACCAGATCTCGTCCATTGCATCGTCCTCGAGCGACTTTGTGTAGTCCACGAGGAAAGCGACCAGATCGGTATCTGTGAGGTCTGACGTGAGGGTGGACATCCTATTAGCATCCAACGCATGGGGATTGGTTCGGCTATAGAGCGCGTTGAAGATTGCGGGAATTGTGTGTTTTGGTTTTGAGCCATTCAAAACGTTGAGAAGTCCCATTATGGCTGTCGCTTGCAGGTCATCTTTCGTAGAATGTGCCCATAAGACAGTGAGCGTCTCGAGACATTCCAAGGCTTCTGCAGCGAACAGATGTTCCAATATCCGTCGAGCTCGGTTGCGCATGCGTAATGATGTGTAGGCAAATGAAGAGGATGACATTGGGTCTGGTCGAATATCTTTCGAACCGTATCCACCCCAGGACCAGATAGCAAAGCATATTCGGACTGTATCTTGGAAGCACAATAACACAGTAAGTCTGCTATTTGCAGTGGGTGTGCGTAATTGGTTTGATTCTGTAGCGAAGACACCGGAAACCATCGTTCCAAAGAAGCCCTGTGGTTGCTCTGGTGACTTATGTGCTGTGCTTTTTGTTTCCTGTAACATCAAACGGTCATGCGCTTTAGCAAGGATTTGCTCCAGCCCATTGATTAGGGAAATTAGGGTGGATTCGGGTGAAATATCCGCTCCGAGGGTAGTGGCATTGAAGGCAGACTTTAATTGTTCGAAAGATGTGGTGATTTGCTTGCAGAGACAATCCACAAGGGGCAAGAGATTTTGAAACACTGTGTCCGCAAACAGTGGCAAGACTTCGGTAAGAAAATGGATCCAATCGTCAAGCACAAGACGACTTGACGTCGACGAAAAGCCGTATTTGAGGCAGTCGACCAACTGTGGAGGTGGCGTAATGAGGGATGCTTCACCATCTTCCGACTCTCTGCTCATGGCCAAGGAGAGCCGTGGTCGGTTTGCAACTCCATTGGGTGGCTTTGGCTCTACACCTGGCCTCTCTGGTGGTCGAACCAACCGTAGTTTTAGTGCCGAAAGAAGAGCGTCTAGCAGGATACTTTGTAGAGCAGGGTCCGCTATGCTCAACCTAGCCATCAAAGGCACCTCGAGCTCCAGTTCCCTCAGTGAATAAGCGAAGGGGCTGTGATATACCAAGTTGATGATCGTTACGGCGGTTCTATAAAGTTCCTGCACATGAGGCATGCTGGAAACTTCAGAGTCTCCATTGTGAATAGAAAGCGCCTGTAAACAGGTACGCACTATCCACTCTTGAAGAAACATCTTAGGAACGCTTGAACCGGCTTTCGATGGAGCTAACTCTTCAGCTAGAACAGCCCACATGTATTGTGAAGGTTGCCGAAGCATGTTGTGAAAGTGTTTGAGATAGTATAAAAACTCTTTGGTATCGTCCATCTTCTTCCGTTGGTGTAACGATGAGGGGTTTCGCGCAGATAAAAGCTTTTCATCAGTTGCTAAGCACTGGAGCGATTGCATATGGGTAGCGAGGACATCGAAAACCTTGTTCAAAGTTGGGAGCTCATGAATCCAACCTCGAACGAATGATGACAGCTCAGTGCTCTCCTCATTAAGCGAGTCCAGAAGTAGCAGGAGAGGCCTCATCAATACTGCTTCGAAACCGCCAGTTGGGGTGGAAGGAGGAGGAACCACAATACCACTGACACGCCGCGTAGCGCTCCCTCTCTTTTCTGTTCGCAGACTCATTTCATGCATGGTATGAGACCACAAAACGGCAAAACGGCGACCCGGAACTGATACCATTGCTGCTGAACGAATGCAGGATGTACTGGCTTCCTGGACCATGATAGCCGAGATAGCCGCTTCAACCATTCGATCTGAAGCTGAGATTGCGTGCAGCTGCAATAATGACCGGACAGCTTCGACGTGGTATTTGGGCATCAGTGGTGACAGATGGTCCCACAAACAAGCGACTAGTGGGTGCAGGATTTCCGGCAGCTGTGAGCCACTGATGAAAGGCGCTGACGGTCGGGCTAGTTGCAGCGCGGAGAGCAATGTGGTGATAGCAATGAGATTCTTGAATGGAGGTTTCTTGCCCCCTCGTAGGTTTGGCGGTGTCGAGAGAACTTTCTCAAATGTTGCCAACGGATCCAAGTCTTCCAAGCTGTCCATGTCCTGGATTTTATAGATTAAGTTAGATAGAATTCTTGAGGGCAATTCTGGTGCTGAGCTATTCAATCCGCGCTCAAGGGAAACCGAAAACATGCGCGAGGCTTCGCGCATCACAGTCTGTCCGAGTTCAGCAGCGGCAAATGGAGGATCCGAGAAGTCGAGGTTTCCTTGAGACTCTTCGTAGAAAGAATGGATTCTCTGAGAGATGATCTCTCGCGAAATTTGGGTAGATGTTGTGGCGGTTTCGTCTTCGCGATCTCCTCGTAAAGCTCGATCGGGAATAATCTGGACAAGAGAATCGGCAATTTCAAAGGCCAGATCTAAAAGTTCTGCATCCAGTGTACTATCTTCCAGAGCATCTTCAAACGCATCGTTAAGAGCAGCCAGTATTGAAAGTATCATCAAGGGCATATGATGGACGACCATTTCCTCCTCTTTCAGATTGAAACGAGCGAGGACGAATTTGGCAAGTTTCATTTTTCGAATAGCCTCCTGATGGCTAGCACCCTTCGAACTCAGTGCAGATGTGACCAGATGGATGAGTTTGCCCCATATCAAACCGCTTTCTACGCCATCAAAAAAGACACTGGCGCTTTTCATAACTTCATCCACATAATCCTTTGCTGCAACTTCACTGTATGATTGAATACTCTGTAAAGCTGGCAAGAAGATTTCAGGAACGATCAAGCCACCCACCTCCCAGCGATCCATCAGAGACAAGCATATCCGGAAAGGCCTCGCTCGATCAGTTGCCAAAGTGCTCGGTCTGTTGATTAACTTCATGATGCTGTTTGTTAAGGCCTGTAGTCCATGGTGCGAAAAAAACTCGGCGTGGTGGGCAGATGCATCTTGTGCGGAACCTTTGAAGTCCTGGGTGGGGGATCCTATAGTTTCACTGCCATCTATAGCTGCCGTGGGCTCAGGTCCGAGAAACCATGCCCACAGCCGCCGATTCAGACTCATATCTCTGCGTGAAACGACACTGGAGGCGGCGGCAACTAGACGCTCAAGATCTCCTTTACTAATTCGCTGCTGTAGAACAGGTGAATCAAGGGGTAAGTGGGTGACGAGGAGATCCAAGAAACCTCTCTGTATCAGCAGCTGAGGATCTGATAGTCCTGCCTCAAAACATCGAATTAGGAGGCCTGGTTCTGGGGATATGGCACCTTCGGCTTCTATGGGGAGTGATCCTGGGGAAATGGCATTCCCGGGAGATGAAAAGGCGCGGCCATTAGAAACTCCAAACCTGGGTAATCGACGGATGAGATATGCAAGGGCTCCTTGTCGTCTGGATGCATTCGTAATGGCGGCTAAGAAGAAACACTGCCAAAAGTGGGAGGATCCGCTGTCATTCTTTGCATCGGCTATTTCAGATGATTGAACTTTGACGGATTCTCGGAGCTTGTCAAGAGCCGCCACCATGCGCTCAAAGTCTTCGCTGGTCTCATCCTCTAGACCAGGCAGGATGGAGAGAATTATGGCTTTGAGAGCAGGACGGAGCGCAGCTCCATCAATCTTTAGGATATACTTCTCAAATATGGAAAGAAACAGGGGACGAACGGACAGTGATGCAAAGGACAAGACTGTTGCCAAGCCCGGGAAGTATAAGTGGAGGTCACGAGATAGTGCATCAGTCTGGAACATTATTAGCAGTTGACTGTATATTTTCTCGAATTGCCTACTCCAATTGTCGCAAATATATACGCATATACTTCGAGAGCCTTTTGGTGAACACCTGAAGGCAGGGCAGGGTTCAAACACTGCGACAATCGATGTGCAACCAGGCCGCTATGCGGAATGGCCGGGGATTCGCCAGGATGGGCTTGGAGGGCCTACAGACGGAGCATATGAGCACAACAGGTTCAAACACAGTCATGCAGGGGATAATGGACCTTCAGGAGCCGCCCAAGAAAAGATATATAGTCTGCCCATTCCTGCTGTGCGGCATCCCAGAGCGCGAGCGCGCGTTCCACGCCCGCGGCATATCGGCGGAAGCCTTTGTCCTTTTTATACAAAGCTGCAGGGACCTCGAGTCAGCTATGCTCTAGAGCTGATGTTCCATTCCGGACACATACGGTCTTCGGTGGTGTTGCGCGAAGCTCGCGGAGAAGGCGAAGACCGCCCGCTGGCCGTGGGAGAGCGCAACTGGAGGCTGGCTTGGGGATTGGCCGAAGGTTCAAGAGCCATGTCGGGCCTCGTAGGAGTGGGTGTGGAGAGTGCGCGAAGGGGAGTCGTGGGACATGCTGGTGGGCGCAAGGAAGCGGCGGTTATGCGACTGCCTGGTGGTCCTTCAAAGTCCTACGTTTCCAACACGGCGACCAAGGACGTCGGCTGAACCTCGGGGTTACCTGGCGATTCCCCGCGGACTCACATGCGCAGGCAGCCCACCGCGAACGACACGCGACCAGCGGCGGCACTAGTTGATAGAGCTGTGCTTTCCGCGTTTCTTTGAGCAGCCATTTCGCAGCCATTTCGCAGCGAACAGGCACGTTGTGTGGCCATGAGTAACTCACATCAAGTGTGTTGACTGATCGTATTACTCAACCTCGATGGACTGACGCCAGCAGCAGCCTCCCCCTCCTCCGTTCGCGGGGCCGCGCTCTATATATCTCATCCCACCCCCCGACGAGCCTCCTCCCTCCTACGACGATGCCACGCAGTCGTCCTTTGCCCCGTTGCTTACAGGGCCCCCGCCTCCGAGCTACGGCACGTATGCCTATCCAGAGCCCGCAGCCTCGTCAACCGCCAGCAGCGATGATGCAGACTCGTCTCGAGTCCTCCCCGAATGGGTCGGCCAGGCGTTGGTGGTGATATGCTTCCTATGCATCATGTATGGGTTCTTCAGGCTTATTCTGGTATAATCCAGACAAGGCAACCATGAGCTCCCATGCGCCAAGCATCACAGCATTTGCTGCCCAAGAGCTGGAATTTATCGTGAGGCTCTGCAGATGGGACCGCGAGGAAGACCACATCAACGGAAATGACAACGTGGAAAGCCATTTCCAGGACCTCGATGGAACACAACATCGCGCAGCCGAGATTGTTCGATGGTAAATAGTGGAAGACACACCCATGGCTACCGAGGGATTTGGTGCGCAAGAATCCCATGTCCGTGTTGGGTATATGGAGCATCTCAGAGATGATTCGGCGGCGGATGTTGAACGAATCCGATATAGCGCATGTGATCTGGGTCACCAACATGAAGACTCAGCAATCCGACCTCTTTCAGCAAGTTGATACGAGCTGGGAACCTTTTGTGTAAAGATGACTAGTATCAAAATCATTTGAGCACGATATGCTGTCACGATTCAATCCCTTGACAGAGGCCAATGTGGCGCCCAGATTTGCTCTGTTTACCCTATGGAGCCACCGCACAGGATCAACACCATCTCTGTGCAACCATCCGGAAACCCCTGCAGCCAAACATCCTGGCACTCATCAACCCGCTCACCGATATTTCAACATCGCCACAGGAAAAGTGTCCTCGCAGCGTTGGGCAGAAGCAAAGGCTTAGAATCATAGATCATCACGACATCATGCGACCCGACACCGCCTGCTTGTTCACCGCAGCTTCGCCAACACCGCAAAACGCATTCGGAATTCGCATCTTGCCACAATCAGCCCTATTGAGCTCCGCAAGGTCTGGCCAATCGGCATGCATAGATCACCGCAGGATCCTCATGCATCCTACCAAAAGGGGTTAGTGTCGACGTAAATGCATCGTTGCACTTTCTGAGGAGTCTTTGTGATCATCCAACAATCCGCGGAGGCTCGAGCACACTGACACATGGTACCGAGCAGCCTCAAAAATAAATGATAATCTGATCATGTCGGCTCCAGATCGGTGCGACCATGATACCGACTTCTACAGTGGGCCGCAGGGGAATCTCACGCACCTGACCGACTTAACTCCTTTCTCCGGTAAGCCCCAGCCGGGGCAGACTGCACTCGCTTTACTCGTTCGGGCGTCGTTTCCAGATGCAGACTGTGCTTTGGAACACCGCTACTCCGCTCTGTGGCAGTCTTGGCTACTAAATTAATGGGGCCAAACCAAAACCATTCCACGAATCTCGCCACTGCTCGATTATTCTGCATATGTCTGCATTTTGAAATTGGCAGCAGAACAGACAACCCAATATCCAAACCCATATCCAGAATTCATCATCCAGCCAGATGGTGAATGGGCTGATGTCGGCGACAACTTCAGCAGCCCCCAATACCCTTCCGTGTTTGGTCTGGTGTTGAACTTGCAGTCAACGGGGCGATGGAGCTTATGGTGGGATATTGGCCCAAAGCCTCCTTTCGAGTAATATCTCTACGGGGCAACAAGAGTTGGAAGTGAAGCGAAGCTGGAAACGGCAGGGGAGGGAGTAAGCTTGGAGACCGACTACCCGAATCATACCAGATGCATGATGCATCTCTGGGAAAGACGATACCTTGGAGACGGTGTGCAATTCTGCTCTTGCCGCGCGTGCCCCTGCCAGGAAGACTGGGGTGCAGCCTTATGGGCTTCCCGTGGGTCATAGCGCCTGTGATGGAGAGAACGGCATATCCCGGCAGGGAACAGTATGTTCAATCAAAGTATCCTATTGGTACCTTTGACTATAAAGGCGTATCTTCAACTATGAAGGCGCTACAATTACAAATGAAATAATCCAATGGGCCCCTATCCTACTCAACCGGTGGAGTCCCGATAGAGTTTGACAGGTGAGGGGTGTCAGAATTGCCGCCCAAGTCTGAATCTCCAATCATCAATATCTTTGCCACGACCGGCTGAAAGAAATGTATGTCGGCGTACATACTCGGCGCATTTGCAAAAGCAAAAGCAAATGTTGGCACCACTTATCCGCCCTCATACTCTAGAGGTCGATATGCAAAACAGTTGAAACTCGCAAGACCTACCCAGAACAACCGGGCACTTTTGCAAACTAGTCCCACCTGCTAATTAGGTAGCAACAATTCCCAGGAACAAGGGGTATTACCAATCATCTTCAAACCTTCCTCAGCTCTACCTGCATCTCTGCAATGTAATCCAACCCCGCCATCCCACCCACTGGGCCTACAATTCCAACTGGAGCTGCACCTCCCCGCCCTTCATCTCCTCTCCGCCCTTGTCTGGCGGCGGGCGCCTCCCTGGCCCCCACCTACCCCAATACCCATTTCGGCCCCTTGCCTCGCTCTTCCCTCGGCACTTTGGCTCTGCATGATCCTCGAACGAACCCATGGGCCAGATAGGAATGAAACAAATCTCCTCGTCGCTGCATGTTGGACACTGTTTCCAGGTTGTCCACTGCAGATAGGCGACTAGTTTATCGATGAGGTCGAGGGCGTGGCTTGGGTGTGGGTTTTTTGGGCCAACGCTGCGGGATAGGGATGTCGAGGTTATGTCAAGGGTCGTGAGGAGGGTTATGCATACTTCGCTCGTGATGTGGTGGATGGTTTTGTGGGCGAGAGTAGGCTTTGAAGGGAGAGTGGGGACCATTTGGGATATGCAACGGGTAGTTTCAAGGGTAGTATTGCGGGATGTGTAGTCGATGAAGGGCCGTAGCAGGGCAGTAAGGTAGGCAGAGAAATCTTCCTTGTTGGAACGTAGGGTGGCAGATGTGTGGAGCTGGTGGAGAGGCGTACTGTAGCGCGTAATGAGGAGGTCTGCTGTTGATTGCCAGTTAACCTTCTTTTGCTTCTTGTTCTCTGTGTCGCTCTTCAATATCATATCCCCAACCGCGGTCCTGATCTTTTCCAAGTCTTCTGCCTTTGCGTTCTCGAGTCTGGGCATTGGGACGTCGCTATTGACATTATTCCTCCACAGATCGAGACCATCATACTCAAACGCGCTAACGAAGTTGTCATAGTCAAGTTCCACCCTTTCGCCGCCGATGCCATGATACCGTTCAGTGATGGCTTTGTAGTACTGCCACCCTCCCATCATACCACTGCCTGGCCATCCATTCTCCACAACTGGCATGATACTCTTCACTTCCAAATCCCGCTCGAAATGGCAGAGGATGATCTCAAAACCACCCTCCATGCGAAGGATTCCATCAATCTTGTTCTCCCATATCGTAGACGTGAAATTACACAGTGTCTGCGCTCGTTCACGTTCACTCCACATCCCGTTGTCTGGCACAGAGGTCCAGTTCAAGAGGAGAATATCTTGGGTGTCGAGCGTACCATTCTGGGTCTTACCAGCGGACATTCCATCTATGTAGAGAAGATTGAGTGGTCTTTTTGGTGCGTATGTGTGAAGAAAGCCGTGTTTTGGTTCTTCATTGTTCAGATCTGCGTCGTGAGGAGCTTGGAAAGGTCGTTGGTGCTGCCTAGGTGAGCCGCGATCGCCATGCCGATCATCATGTTGATCTTCTGGAGGGCCTCGAGGCCGATCATGGCGGGGAGGTGGTGGGCCATCGAAATGACCTTTTGGAGGGGGCGGACCGTTGCGGCGATAGGGTGGTGGTGGACCCTCTCCATGTTCTGGGGGAGGCCGCGGGCGGTCTTTATCATTCGGAGGTGGTGGGCCTTTTCTGTGATTTGGGGGTGGCGGTGGTCTTTCTCCATGCTTTAGAAAGGGTGGTGGGCCCTTCTTATCGTTTGGAGGAGCTGGCGGGCCTTTCTTATGACATGGAGGGGGTGGTGGGCCTTTTTCGTGATGCGAGAGCTGAGGGGGTGGCCTCTCGTCTTGATGTGGAGAATGCGAAGGAAGCTCATGCGGATACCCAAATCTCCACTGATCGCCATATTTCTTCTGGTCCATCTCATCCGCTTCACGATCGTGATGCCCCTCACCAGGTGGGGGTCCTGGGTGACGCGGTCCTCTTGCATGCGCAAATATCAAGGCATGTTCGGGCTCGAAGGCTAGCCATTCCATACCTTCCACTGGCTCCGAGCCTGGAGTTCCATGGTATAGTTGAGTTCCAACGGGAACCTTGGCAAGGAAGAATGACATCCCATTGTGGTTGAGAGAGGAACCCCATTGGCGCATAGAAGAATGAATGGTTTTGAAGATGTGGTTTGCATTGTTTAGAGAAGTTTCGTCGGGGGCGGCGAAGACTGAAATTATAGGACCAAGGAAAGAAAAAGAGAAAAGGAGTGTCTTGTAATGCATCTTGAATTTCTTATCACGAAAGGACTCGATATCGCACGCTCGAAAAACGGTGAAGGTCTGGCACGTAGGCCAAATTGCAACGCTCAACCTAACATGCAAACCCGAAGCAAGGCGGTCAAGAAAGAAACGCAAGCAGCAAGAATTTGAAGAACTGGTGAATTTCTTGGCTTCGTACAACTAAAAGTTCACGATAGCTCTTTCGGCCACTGTGTGACGCGTCGTCGTCGCAACACATCGTGATGTCCCGAGGTCGGAGATCTGATAAGTGATAAGCCGACCCTCCTTCTGATTGGCGGAACTCCACATTGCAATCCATCCGCTTTTGGACATAAATTGCACAGAAACAAATCTTTTCAAAATGGTGGATATTGTACAAACGACAGATGAGGAAAATGGTTGTTCTTAGAGGCTTACAAACTGAAGGTCAAACCACGGGGCTGGTTGTAAAAATAGAGCAAAGTCGATGAACACCGAATCCATGCAAAGGGGGTCCGGGAAGTGGTCGCCGTCTCCAATGCATGCTATAGCGGGCTTTACGAGGGTATAATTCCAGAAAGCAGAATCACGGAGAAGCATACAATAGAGTAGATATTTCCCACCCCACTTTATTGATCCTGCTATCCTGCAATCCTGCTATCCTGCATGCTGGACCAATTGGATGTGTGCTTGTGCTGGAACACTGGCAAGTACTGGAACAGCACTGCAAGCGAGAGACATATTGAGGGGTTTTGGCAGGTTGAGGGATAATAGAGCATGTCTTACCATTGGTGAAATGTAAGATATGGTAGTCAGAAGGTTGCATTGTGACTCAGCGTTCGCATGCCCGTATGCTGCAGGTCTGTATTTGAAGGCTCACGACACAGGTCACGGAGGTCATATCGATGAAACCCGCGGAGGAGCAATAAGGCTGCAGGCGTTGGAGGCATGCGTGAAAAAAGGCGGCGGCCTACGGGCCTACGAGAACAGACGTCTATCGTTGATGGCGTTACCCGAGCGGGATCTCTGCAGATGTAGCCCTATGGCCCGCATTGCCCTGGCATACATACCCAAAAGCCACTTGGGCGGACACTGGGCATGGGTCAACGACAAGGGAACTCTACATCTTGCCATAACAGTATATGAAACTTGGCCAGCATCATGGTCTCATCGTCCACCTATGTCAGTTTTATGGCTCCAAGGGACAGACTGAGCATCTGGCAAGGCTTGCCGATATCTGTCTCTATCTTCGTTCTCGGATCATGAGGCATGAATTATTGAGCTCTCAGTGACAATACTCGTTCGGCATTGCGCCTTCCCTTGCAGCAGCTCTCCTTTAAGCATTGATCTGTATTACATTATCTAGCTCAAAAGGGGTTGTGCTGGTGGTGGCGATATCATTACTGCTGCGGCTATTGTTGTTGAGGACCTTTCAAACATCAAATCTGGAGATTGATTAATGAAGTTGAAGTCCCAAAACACCGACCTCCATACTCGGAAAGCCAGCAGGGGTTACATTTCAGCGATTGGGCCGCTGGAGAACAAAGGTATACGCTAATGCAACCTAATCACAAGAGGTATAGTGTCTGAGCCCCGGCCGGACGAAATCGAGGCTTGGCCTACTTGGCTATGCTTGGACAGGGTACATTGCGCGCGCGCGAAGCTTCATGCCTATCTTCAAACAAGTCGACTCAGCGCTAGAAACGTGAGCCCAGTGGCTGGAAACCGTTTCGGACTGTTGATGCCCGCAGCCCGCGACCGCAGCCCCGTTGGCGGGCAATTTCCCCTCGTGGGATCAATACCAAGAGCTATCCTGGATGTTGGTGCAGCCCCAACCGCGTGGCGGTTGTACCATGATGCTGGACAGAAGGTCGCAGCAACGGCCAACTATTTGATTCAAAATTAATACCCCATGGCCTATGACTCGGCACTTAAGCGAATAATGGAAAGGATTCCACGAAAAATAGTGCCATGTGTCTATTCAATCATGAAGTTCTTACTGCATGATGAACCTGAAGGGCTGCACGAGGCAGGGAGAGCGCTTACTTCAAGTCCATTTTCAAGGTCATACTCAAGTCCCGTTGGCTACTTGTGTATGCGTGGCGATATGAGAGCCAAAACCCTGTGGTCGCTTTCTCTAGCCGTGTCACACAGAACGCGTACGAGAGTATACCAGCCAAGAAATTGGTCGGTCGAAAGTCTCGGAGCTTCGGAGCTTCAAAAGACGAGGTTCGGTCAATAACTTGCTCGCTTGGCTGCGATCGGGCAACATTTGTAATAGCAGCCGTTGGACATGACGTTTTTGCACCTTTACCGTATACGACACGGTTTCTCATTGGATGTTGGTGGTTGATTTTGTGAACCGCGTTTAGCTAACATAAGCCGTCTATCGATCCATTGACACGGATGACTGCTGGATGGATGCTTATTTCAATCCCCTGCTGTGAGCCGGGTGGCGCGAGGACTGGTGCTGCAAGCCACCAACAGGGCAGCACTGCCCGAGGTATCCCTTGACATCATGTCTTGTTCAAACCCAAAGTTCCATATCGACTCCAGCGCAAACCACATTGAGCGTAGATATACTCCGCAATTCCGGGAGAATTGGGTGCTTGCATCGTTTTTAGTTCTTAAGTTAGTTTGACTTGATCAGAAAACACTTCCGCGATGGTTCCGATCTGTCTTGTCACAAGTCTCTTTCGCCTGTGACCTGTCAGCCTTGTCGAAAAGTAAGGCCTCCCACTAACTGCGGTCGTTTCAGACTAGAGCAGCCCCAACCAGCAAATGGCAAGATCACAGTTCGAACGGGTTTGGTCGCCAACTCCGAACAAATCGAGCAGTAGCCCGATATGATCGGGCTGTCAAGTGAGATGACATGGTGCATGGTGGGATGTGAGGTGAAGGGGGGAAATCCACGGAACAAGAGAGAACTCAATGGGGTGTGAATAACGCGGGCTCTTTCAATTGCGTTCAGCTAATATGTGCCCTCAATGCATCGGTAGAAACCATGCGCGGTCTATACCAGTCTAACACTTTTCCAAATCATAGCAACATGGGCATTAAATCTTCCATGCGCAATCGCCTCGTAGGAACGCCGTAACCATGCTGAATGAACCCAGAGCAGCCAAACGCCAGCGCCCGCTGTGGCGGGGAAAACGGAATCTGAAGCAAACGCGAAAAGTGGGTATCGAGGACAGTGGTGAACAGAACAGAGGTTGACGTGTTTTGTCTTCCGGGTACCGTGGGGAAGAAGCGTGGAGTCAGGTTCGATTCCATGATCAGCTTCCATGCTTCGATGCGGAGCGGCTGGTTTTCAGGTGTATTCTTTTGACGTGATCTCTCTGCGCACATTGTTAATTTCTATCTCTTCAATAGCCTGAGAATAGAAACTTACCATGTTGTCAACCCTACTGAAGACTCTGTCGCAGCCTTCCCAGTCGCAATGTACGCCGGGATTGTGTTTGGCTTCATGTCTGGCGAGGTCCTTTTTGCTGGAAAACCCCCCACCTGTAGCCTGTGGGCAACCTTCGTGGCGGCAAAAGAAGGACTTTGTGTGTCTCTTGTGGTGTTTCCTTAGGTCGCACCCTCGTGTGAATACCGCTTTTGAAGTACAGCCTGGATAGGCACAACTCCAGGTACCATTCTTATTGGGGAATCCATACGATCGTAGATCTGGAGAGCTGGGAGAGAGCGAACGCGAGAGTGGGGGAGGCGAATGTTCATTAGTGCCGTTTGACAGCATCCCCAGTCCGCCAGACGACGATGCAGATAACGATCTTGAAGGTCGCGTTGAACCTATACCAAGAGGAAGCAGCGCAGATTCGGGTGCCAGAGTGTGCGGAGCGTTCATGCCAGGCAGTGGAGGATATGTCGAATACGATGTGTGGGCCATTGTTGGGGCATGTGAAGGCCAGAACGAGTGTGGTGGGTACGGAGAGTTCACTTGAGATTCGTAGCCATGAGGGTGCGAGTAGATGGGCCCAGTTCCAGGGTGTGAGAGCCGAGGACGATGTGCCATGTGGTGGAGAGGAGGTGAATACATTATGCTCGGCGGAGATGAACATGTACTCGAAGGGAAAAGGTGCCCTAGACCGTCATCTTGTCCCATAAGGGCCATTTCTGCTTCTGGAGAGAAGAAGTGCGCCATAGTTGGAAGGTTGACACCGAAAGCCAGGGTGGAAGGCGTAGAGGTTGACGCGGGGCTGTCGAAAGGCAGAATTGTTCGAGTTCAGTAGTGAGATGTCGAAAGGCAGCCACGAGGGATCGGTGCTTGTAATATCGTGCGAGAAGGGGACAGTGCACTCAAGCAGACTTATGAAGTAAAGGATGAGAACGGGTTGGGGTTTAAAATATAATCCAGCCGTAGGCGGTTAAGACGACGGTACAGCTGGAGGTCCGGGGTGGGTAAGTTTAGGTCATTCGAAGCTTTAGCCCGCAAAATAAGGCTGAAGGGGAACAACCCTCAACGTGGCGCACAAGTGGCGGAGCGGTAATGTCTTGCAGTCCAAACACGGGTGATTGGCCCGTGGGTATGGGCCTTAAAGGTGATCAAGTTAGACGTGTAGAGTGAGGATTGGGGTGTTACAGGCCAAACGATGGCTGTGAGCAACGCTGTGCTGTAGAAAAATTCTGGGGCTTCGTGCTTATGACGGTCTCCACCCAAGAGACATCTCATAGTGAGAGAATCAATAGTAATATAGGAGCAGTGGTTCGAATCGCCCAATTCGAGGATGCGTAGCGTTCGCTAGGGCTGATAGTGTGATGGAATCCCGCTTTGAACGTCGAACAGCGCGCCAAGCGTACCCTGGGGTGCAGACCCATATGCATAACTTTTCACAATTGCGGTGGGTGGGCAGATGAGTCCTGGGGCTCATACTCCGTCCTGGTAGAACCCTGCATCCTCGAGGGTACCGTTGTGGCGGTACAAACCAAGCTCAATCCTTCGCGTCGACTTCCTAGAGGACAACCAGGGCGAACATGCACCCAGCACTTATGAGGACAAGCGCAAGAATATGATCAGGGTCGAAACGCGGGCATGAGGCACGCTCCTCCCGTGTCTGGCCCGGACGCAGATGCATCGGTCCTGGGACTTCTGGAAGGTAATTCATATCTCAAAACACCAAAGCAGATCTCCCTGGGCTGGAAATAGGTATTGCTGTGGCGGTCTCTGTGCCCAGGCCGCCCATCCATTAAAGTCAGACGACATCAGAGGCGGCAGGGCAAAGAACCGAAGGGGTTTGGACGCTGCCGCTCGCTAGAGGGCTAGGACGTTGATGGACAGTCGATCGCAGCATGGCAGAACGAAGTCGGTGTGAGTTCTCTAGCTTACAAGCATGTGGAGTCGACGCCAGCCGTGTTGTTGCGCTTTGTTAGTGGCGGCACACGGTGTCCACAGCATATCCGGGCCGATGTTTGTGGA
This sequence comes from Amniculicola lignicola CBS 123094, assembly GCA_010015725.1. NCBI lineage: Eukaryota > Fungi > Ascomycota > Dothideomycetes > Pleosporales > Amniculicolaceae > Amniculicola > Amniculicola lignicola. The sequence goes on from ML977556.1 coordinate 1,648,385, forward strand.
GGAATGCCGGTCTAGCGGCTGGGGCCACCAGACGATGGGAGGTATTATTAGTAATGCTGTTCATGAAGAGTATCAAAGTTCATCCAAGCTTCGCCCTTCAACTTCTACGGCTGATGTCTGAGTCAGAACTTCAGACGTGATCAGAATATGTCGCTCTGCCTGTTGCGCTAGATACCCGAGCAATAGCCGTGCAACGGACCCGGATACATCCCTATCTCCGATGCCGGTTAACGAGGTATTGCCCTTCTAAGGTTCAAAGGGTCACCTTCTCAAATCCTCAACACCATTAATATCCAGTACACTATGCATCATGTCTGGCCGAAACACATCCAATGAGTGCAAGGAAGACGGGAGGTGCCTACGGATGCAGGGACGCGTCCACCCAACACCGATCCCGAGCAGTGAGTATGTCGCCACGAACCTCTTACAGGATACAGGGCCCGGGTTGCGAGGACGATACATAGTCACCACACAGGAGCAGGTGCACACGAGCAAGGATATAGTGATGTATGTATGTCTCATCTCGCGTAGTTTCCCCTCGTTATCCATCCACGCCGAAGCACTCATCACAACCTCGTCTATGACCTCGCGTCCGAGACAATTGGACTGAAAGAGGATAGTGGACTACGTAGCCTTCTACAGAAACAGCGTTTGGGGCTTCCCTGGCACCTGCATGAAAGTTGGTATGTATATCCCAGATGGTAACATGTCTCCCACCACAGCCGCTTCCTTCCCCCCAGAAATTCTAAGCGGTTGCCAAAAGAGTCCAAAGTGGTGCCCAAGACACGCGTGTTAAAAGACAGATAGGTATTCCGAGCGTGCAGATGTTCGCTTCATGGTCGGCGACCTCCGCCAGGAACCTGGCACCGTGTGAATGTTTTTTTTTTCTTGGCCAAGTTGGGTGTCCTGCCATTGAGCTAGATGCACCTCACTTCAGCGTCAGGAGTCTGTATGGACTATAGAGACATGTCGGACTCTTCGAGTTTGACGCGATGTTGGATAAATTATGACCTGCAGCCATGGTCCATGCCCCCTGAGGGTTGCAACTTCCCCGTGGAGTGTCTGTTTAATCGGAAGGCACACTGGCTAATGAATAACCTGGCGACAGGCTTTCTTTCAACCTCACCTCTCCAAAAGCAACGAATTTCTAGCAACGCAAGAACACAACCCATATTCTGAGTTCTCGATGCCGTTGCTTTGCACCCTTCCTGGCACGGTAGTCACTCGTATCGAGTTCCTTATGGCATCAAATCATCCTGTGCGACACAAGTCGGAGTAATAGCCAATCGATGCTTGTGGACCTCGTAGTCTGCTTGTGCTTCCCGCTGAAGTCTACAAGGCCAACGCTGAGGGCGCAAACTATCTAATCTATTGGATATTCCAGCTGAGTCTATGTTCACGTCAACCTGTCCAAGCCCCATCTATGTGGTGGTCCGGGCTGTGATGTTGTATATCGCGAGGCAGACTCGGATAATCTGAAACGGCGGGAGGGCAGGCGAGTATGTCCAAGCTCGGCGCTCTGCGCATTCTTGACGCCCTCGTAAGTTATTTACCGACTCCAGCGATCCAGAAATCTAGCAACCGTATATGGACCACAATAATCAGCAACAACGACTGATGCACCAATTCGGTTCGTTTTGGGTGGTTGTTGCAGCCCACTATACCGATGCGTATGGCACTTTGCCGCCATATTCACGACGATTCTATGTAGATGAAGAAATTGGACCCATTCTGCAACCGCGCTTCGAGCAGGACTTCGAATGGGGGGAAACATGTACGCCCTCCAAACGTGGTATATCGCTCGGTGGCCGCATCCAATGATCTGGAAATCCTCCCCTATGGGACCAGTACAGGTTACACAGCGATCCTTTCCAAATAACACTATATACATTGAAACAAATCCTATGATCCGAGGCTTGAGAATTGCCCGACGCCTGACGTTGACAATCGCCCTCGCTCGCACGTGATTCAACCCACTTTGGTGTATACGAAATGCATGAGGCGAGGCACGAAAGCCGTTGAAGCTATGGCCAATGGTGGGACGGAACGAGATCAAGAAGCTTAAAACGACCCCCTGTTGGAGTGAAGTTCCGCAAGTGAATACGATAATCGTTGGAGAGGTAAGAGCATCCCTGCAGAGCCTCAACCGCAGTTGCTGACACATATTTGAAGCTGCGGTGAAATTCCAACGCCAGGCTTGGCTACCAAAGAGTAGCAAACTGGCCTGAACCAAAATAATACACGTTTGACGAGTAGTGATTATGCGCCCTCTTCATCGAAGGCGAAGTGTGGCGTCGGATATTAGGCAGCCGATCAGGTGCACCACAGCCTTGCTCTCGTTCACCTCCTCGGGCATGCCATCCTCGAGCGAGTAGCGTCCTCAACGAGGCTAGAATCGAGCACGTGAGCTTTGAAATCGATAATCAGGCCCTCAAGCAAACTACATGGCAATGCGTTGCGGATCTGCACAAGCATACATGATGGTCTTCAGGCGCAGCTCATCGGCCTCCCCGTGTCGGCAATTCAGTGTATGCCCACAATAGCAAAGCAAAGCCCGCTAACGCCATGCCAATTCGATATTTTCGAGGGATAGCGGCTAAGTGGAACACTATCAACTGCATTGACAACGTCTCTGGCATCCCCTACTGTCGACTTGTCAAGCGTGCACTGACAATCTCACTTTCGAAAGGCTCGAAATAGATCACTACCAGTTTTTGGCGTTATGTCTCTTGATAGATGATTTCCACAACGAACTGACGCATGCATGTAGGCGGAGGACGATGTTGGACGAGGGATCTGTGCAAGAAACAATTCCTGTGAGCAGGAGGGCGGGTTGGGACGGTTCACTGAGGTATCATCTACTCCCTCCACGTCCTCACAATCCTGCCCGGTTTCCCTCTGGAACATCTCCCATCATCCATATTCCTTGCCATAACGCCTTTCTCGCAATCCTGCTCGGTCTCGTGCTGTACAGACTTTCCTCTGCATCCGGACCCTCTACCTCTGCACCTTGAGACTCATCATACTGCGAAATGGCAACTCTCTTGTCACCAAACTGTCTGTCGGAGCCTCTTCTCTGACCACAAAGGATATTTCATATTCCCTATAACCTTATCTATGAACCTTTCTGCACCTCTACATTGGTCGCACTCATCACCGTTTTCATCCCTTCGTCACAAAACGGCACGGCCTGCCTGTAATAATGCTTCGTCCCGCTGATCTCAACAGCCTTTCCGAACATGACACCCTCTTTCTCCTCCTCCTTTCCAGGTGAAATCAGCAACTCGACCGTCTCGACGATCTTCTCCACGGGCGTAAAGTACTCCTGTGGAAAACTTTCCCACTCTTCAGAGCTCAAGAGATTGGTTTTGACGGTCCCCGGGCAGATAGCGTTGACCCTGATGCCAGCTTTGTGGTAGAAGTAGGGTGCGACGGACCGCATGAAACCCACCATTGCGTGCTTGGATGCCGTGTAAATCGGCGAGTAGTAGCTTGGATACAGACCTCCGCAACTGGCAGTTATGACAATGCTCTTGTCCACGCCGGAATCTGGGGAATTTGGCTTCCGCATGTAGTGGAGAGCAAGGTATGTTGTGTTGATGGCGCCTTTGATGTTGATATCGATGATAGCATCCATTCCTTTCGGCCCTGTCACTCCCTTCCCTTCGATCTCCTCGTCCGTCTTCTCGTCGAAGAAATTAGCGTGTTCGGCGATGCCAGCGTTTGCGAATACGAAATCTATACGCTGCGCTTTTGCGTAGATGGTGGCGAAGATGGATTGTAGTGATTGGTAGTCAGTCACATTAGACTGGTGAAATGTGGCGTTTAGAGAGGATGCAACGGTTTGTCCGTTCTTAGAGAGATCGAGAATGTGAATCTCCCAGTTAGATTGTTTTGAGAGAGATGTTGCAACTGCGAGGCCCATCCCGGATGCTGAGTGGATTTCAGTGAGTCGAGGGGAATTACGGGACGTCGTCGGAGTAGCTTACCTCCTCCGGTTATAACTGCGACTTTCTTCGACATTGTGGGAACTATTATACTACCACTTAAGCCTTGATAGGAATATCAAAGTGTTTTGAGGATGGTGAGGGACAAAAGTCGGTCGGGAAAGTCAGTCGGGCCTTTCAGTGACGACTAATCAACAAGTGAAGAGCAATGGGCAACTCAAACCTCGAAGCAGTAGTGCTACCAGCATATGAGCTGTCTGCGTGTTAATATACCCCACGATTTTGAATCTGGGGAAAAGTGTCCGGCTCCTCTCCGCATTCAGTCGGAAAAAGAATACCGGGGCACTCTCGTATTGTCGATGTCAGGCTCTGGCATGCTTTCATTCGGAAAAGAGAATATACGTTAACCAAACATTGTGTAGTGCAAGCAGAATTCATCCTGACTGTTGTACCTGCACCAGAGATAGTCCGGGTGTATCGCCAAGAGTGAAAGATGCGCACGTGACCCGCTTTTTGCCACCAACGCACAATATTCGATCAAGAAGACAAAAGATGGAAAGAAAAGGAAATGATTATTATGAGTCCAGGGATACCAAGCACTCTGTGTGTTTCCCTTGCTAAACTTTCATATAAACTCCAAACGCCATCGCAATGACGGGATGTAAATATTCCAACCATCATTTGCTGAGGTATTTTCCGTTGTTGATATTGTCGCTGAAACGCCTTGTGTATGTCACCGATCAGAGTCATTGCGAAATCGACATCCTCAGGACCCAATGTACCAAAGTTCAACGCCGAGGACCTCAAACTTCGTACCCTCCTCACTCAATGGTTCGTTCCCAAACGTTGGACATGTACTCGAGATGCCCTTGTCGAGGTTGTCGTCTAACCACAGGCCGTAGTGCCCGTCACTGTTGTCATTGTCAGTATTGGCCCCGCGAGTAAGCTGTTCGATGCTGAGCTTACCCTCCACCAACGCTCAAAAAGCCATGTTCGCAAAATAGCATGTAGTCATTGATCCCGCTGTATGGAAAGGCCTTGAACCGTATCCGCTCCGGCGTGCTGGTCCCACTTCTGCTCCCATATCCTGATGCCGGGGGGCTAAGCGTGCTCTTCGCTGCTCCGAGGGTGGTCATGCGTACGGCATTTGTGGTATCTGCGCTCGGCGGAGGAGGGAGACTCGACATGTCGGGGAGAGCCGGGAGTGTATGCGCGCGCCAGAGGAAACACTCGCCGGTGCCGTAGAAATGGGGAGAGGGATGCGGAGCGTCAGAGAGGTATGCGCCGAAAACCTACCAAGCAACAGACCGTTAGCATAGTTTCTCCCTGATACAACGCGATATGCAAACAGGCTGCCTTACCCCTCCAGATGCGTCCTGAACTACTAGGACAAAGCCCCCCCTCTTCCCTCTGTATTCGTCCGCTTTCTCATACAACGTGCCCAGGCTCACTCCGTTCTGCTCCAGACTATACGTCAGCTCCCACTCATCGACGAGCTGCAACCGTGGCGGGATCAGTAGTCTTATTTCCTCCGCCAGAGCCTTGGAAAGCAACTTCGCGCTCTCGGTGGTTGTGCTCTTGTATCCCTTCAAGGTCAGAGGCGTGAGAGGTGGAGGTTGGAAGGGGCTCAGTTTTCGCCGCGGAGGTGTGTACACGCCGTCCATGCTGTTCACGCTTTGTAGGCTGTGACTCAGCGATGTATTGCCTGATGACGGGCCGTACCTGCTGCCGTTGGCGTTGGATGAGTTTTGGGCTGTGTTCGTGTCGGCGGAGAGGCGACGGAGCAGGCCGGTGACTGCATATGAGACGGGGTAGGTGAAGTAGGAGGATGCGCGAGTGGGGGACGAGGGGTGCGAGGACGAAGATCGCGAGGAGCTGGCGGTCGGCATGAATAGAGGGTGTGGATTTGCGATCGGCGGGTGGGATTTGCGGCGGGTGTGGGAGACGTGTTGTTATATGGCGGTGACGTGATGATGTGTTGTTGGCGGTTGGATCAGGTTCAACGTTGTCACAGTGGGATGGCATGATTAAATGTTTCAAAATCCAGCCAAGACTTCGAGTAATCATGGTTTATATTATAAATTTTCACCATCGTGCCCTACTACAGCCACTGGCAATTCTGAAGGTGCTTAGGAAAAAGTTGGAAGAGGACATTTTGCTTTTTCTTCAGGGACGCATTTGCATGCATCGAGGTGGTCCTGGAAATGCTCCCGCCACCAGGGCTTAGCGCCGTTCCGAGAAAGCTTGTTTTGTCGCTAAAGACCCTCCCAAGCTACCACCATCCCCAGTGAGCTCTGGAGGAGAACTGGCCTGCCTGCTTGATATGAGGGTTAAACGTTGTCCGTGCAAAACACCTTCGCACGGATAGCGTCGATGTTCATAGGTCGGAGTCTGAACTGCATGTCTGTGCCGCTTTGTCTGCACCATTCTTCTCGACATCTTGCTGTGAAACTTCGTCTGGCGCGTTATCCGTCTCCAATACTGACCTATCTCCCTCCTCAGCAGCATCAGCTTCCTCGCTTTTACTCCTCAAAACTGCCCCTTTGCGCTCAGGAAGAACCTCCATGAAAGCCCTGCCCCAATCACCATACTCCACCCACTTCAACATGATGTCCAGCACGTGATTCGTGACCAAGACTTGTCGACTCTTCATCTGCAGGAATTCGCCAATTGGAAGTTTTGCTGTCTTGATATTTCTGCTGTTCGCTCGCCTATGACAGATGCCCTTGTGCCGATTCTTGTCAACGAGTCCGCCGATAATGTATGTGCTGTTGGGTTTTAAGCGCTCCAGTATAGTATCGCTCTCGCTGGAGAGATAGACGATTTCGCCTTCCCCGTCGTCGTCGTCAGTCTGCGTTGTCGTAGAGAGAGCACCGCCAAGAGTGCCACCCTTATCACCCTTCATCCACTCTTTTGACATTTCCGCCACCTGCACGAAATCTTCGGAGAGGAATTGGAACCCTTTCCATCCAAGATACTGCTTCGCCAAGATACCATCAAACCGCTCTTTCATCTTCCCACCAAACGAAGAAACAGCCAGATGCATTTGGAACGGGGCCTTTTTGTTGTCGGAGTAGCATCGCGTAATCTGAAGACCAAGCGATTTGAGCTCATTGTCGAACATCAAGTCTTCAAAGTCGCAGTCGAAGATGACTGTGATTGGAATCTTGGAGCCTTTGACATCTCTCCGGCTCTGGTGCTCCAACTTCAGAGAGGGGTCGGCTCGAATAGCCTCACGTTTGCGCTCCTTCTTGGCCTGAATCTTCTCTTTACGCTTAGCTTTGCGATCATCTCTTCCAACTTCCCAGGCTTCAAGTCTGCGTTGCTTCTTCAGTTGGTTTTTGGAAAGTTTGGGTTGAATCGGTTCCTCCTCTTGACCGGCTGGGCCATCTTGTACATTGGATTCATTCGCAGGTGCGCAAACCTTTTGGTTCTCTTCTTGGGCAATTACTTCCACCTGCGGCGTAAGACCAGCTGTTGTCGGCGAATCTGGTGACTGATCCAGTGACGAGTCTGCATTGCCATTTAGCCTCTGAAGCTTTGAAGGTCGCTCCTCCAACCCCGAGGCATGTTCTCGTTTTCCCAATTGGATGGGCTGCTCCTCTGGATTCATGGTGTGTTGCTGTATCGAGGTGTTGACGAGGAAATCTCGAGGATGCAGTTGGACGCAAAATGCTAGCATGATGTGGTCCGTGCACTGACTTGATAGCCGGAAGCCATTCGCGCATGCAGAGCAACAGAAGTTGGGAATTAGTAGTCACTGCATTGGCTATTGAGTTTGCTTAACTTAATTCACTGAGAATATATCATACCTAGATCTTTTCGACTTCACCGAAATCAAGTTGCCTTCCGAAGTTCTCGCTTCTCTCTGCACCCCTGCTCCTTGGCATTTTGATCGCGCAGCTCCGGCTCTCAACCTCATCTCTCCACCTCTCGACGCCAAACACGCATTGAGTCCGCCACTCCACACTTCAAGATGCCGCAGGATATGCCGCCCGTAGGCGGCTACGGCCCCGTCCTCTACAAGCGCAATTTGCCCGCCCGCGGCTTCCGCCCCGCCTTCTACCTCCTCGCAACTGCCGGCATCATGGGCTACGGGTTCTGGAGAGTCGGACAAGGGATCAGGGAGTCCAAGTACGCGGGATGTTGTACCGAGAAACCATGGATAATTGCTGATTGACTGGGGTAGTGAACTCGCAAGAGAGAAGATGTGGGCGCGCATACACCTCATTCCTGCTCTGCAAGCGGAAGAGGATCGCGATCAGGTGCGGCGATATCTCGCAGACAGGGCAAGGGAGAAGGAGCTATTAGGCACAGAGACGAAGGTATACCATAGCGATCGGTAAGTTCTTTACTCGTGGAATGTAATAGAACACTACTGACAGACGCAGCTTTGTCCGGCCAACGTTCGCGGTTACCCCAGAGAAACCCTTGAAGTAGGCAAACAGTGGCGTGGAAAACATGATACTCGAAATGTAAATATAAAGAGTAGAGTCGGGCATAGGTGTCACGAGGGGATTGTGTACTCGCATCTGGAATTGAATCATATTCGAAATTATACCCTTCGTTGTTCTCCATTTTGTGGCTCTTGAGTATGTGCTAAGCTTGCAGCCTCCCAAGCCACTCATTCCATTACAGGTTTACCGAATTAGAGGATTGACGTCGAAGAGATTCACGAACATGGGACTTGATAGCTGGACTCTGCGCGGTCCGATTCACGACCCCGCAATATTTTGAACGAGACATCGCAGAGTGAATGGACGCACGCCCGTTTACTAAGCGCTCGCAGAGCAAGACCCTCGACTCCCACCTCTCCTTCTGATATATAAGCCCACTCCCAAAACTGCCATCACAACACCACACCAACGCAACACCTACCGGCAGCCCTGCCCACAACTCTGCCTGTCTTAGACATCGCCCTTGAAGCCCTTACACATTCAAAGCAAGGCCCAATTCAAAACAGCACTCTTGCTTGACATAAAGCCTGACACTGCTAATCTCCCCAGTTCCAAACCACCTTCGCACGTCGCACTCCGAAGCACCTATTTTTCCCCCAGCACAACTGCCACTTGCCTCTCCCCTACTCCCTCGGCATCAACCAGCATCATGAGTTTCTTCAAGAAAGTTTTCGGTGGCAAAAGCAAGAGCAAAAGCAAGAGCAAGAAAGGGGATACCTTTGTGGACAATGTAAGTCATATATCGCTTCATAACAGTGACCTCGCTAACAATAAAATAAGCCGGCTCCGACCACTATGAAAGATCTCTCGGATGACGATGAGGAGTATGTCATGATTGACCAGGCTCCCCCAGAGGCCCTCGACGAGTACCAAGCCCTGGATGAAGTGGACATCAAGGAAGCGCAGCATATGGAATGGTAAGAAGTGCTTTTCAAATCCAACGACAAAGCTAACTTGATGTGCAGGCTGTCACGTCAAGAGATTCGGACTGGCTCCATCATCATAGAATGCGGCCAGCAGGGCATATATGCCGAGATTAAATTCGCCGATGTCCCCCGCACAGCGTCTGTCCTGCATGATCTTCTGAAGAACAAGCCTGGTCAGAAGCACATCTTCCTCCCGAATGTAGATAGGTCCGATCTCCTATACTACGTTGACCTCAATCGCCGGTCACCCTCAGTGGAAGCATTGTCTGACAGCTACTGGGAGATTCTGATCCACCTTGTGGCAACTTGCGAAGAAGTCGGCGATGCGAGCTGGCACGACGATCTTGTGGCTTCCATGCGCTTGAAGGCCAAGAAGTGGAAGTTCGCTGCAAAATCTATGCCCGGGGAGAAGGAGCTGATCTGGGCCTACCAAAAGACCAAGGCCGGTTCAATTCTCCGATCAGTCTTTGTCGAGATTACCATGGGCACCAAGGCCTACCTGGCGGAACTCCAGAACCCACCCGCAGAGTTCCTCAAGGAGATTGCGGCGGAGCTTCAGAATACGAAGGAGGAGGGAGGTCGCGCAGGCGCTTTGGAATTGCGGGCTCGAGCTGCGGCGCTTGAAGCTGCTCGCGCCACACGGTCATCTCCTGATAGGAAACCTGTTCCGCGCATCAAGCGCAAGGAGCCTGACCAGCGCCCTATCTTCAAGGCTGAGCTTGAGGCCCAGGCGAGGGTTGCTAGGTCCAATGCCTTGAAGAATCTGGCGATGGCTCGGAGTAGCGCCTTGGATCTGAAGGATCCTTCTGGAGCCGGGGCCGTCTCTAAGGAGAACCGAGAAGCAGAGGCAAAGCCTCAGTGGCAGTCAAAGCTCCCGCAAGCTACGGCCCCAATGCGACTGGATTCTTCTTCCTCTAACGATGTCTTCTCTATTCCGAGCCCATCTCCTCGACAATGTTCCTCCTCCAAACCAGGACCTTCAAATATCCCTCGTCGGTCAATGTCCGGTGCATACAACGGACCTTCTTCAGGACTGAAAACCTCTTTCCCGAGCACTGTACCTCGTCTCAAGCCTTTCACATCATCACTGAGAGATGTATCTCGTTCGCAGGCCTCTGCCCCAATCAACGTTCCACGTCGTCAACCGTCCACCGCATCCTTGAGCAGCGCACCCCGTCGCGACTTTACCTCAAAATACAGCAACAGCGTTCTTCGTCACCGGGCATCAATGAACTACGCTAGTGGGTCTCTCCGTGCCCAGGCTATGCTTCTAAAGGTTGACACTCACCACGGTCCGCGCTTGGGTGGTATTCCCTCCGATGATGACGAGGCCTTCGCGCACTACAAATCGGAGATGAAGGAGAAGCCTGTGCGCCAGCCACGCAACCCTCCCCTTCTGGATGAACTGGAGGCTGCTCCTACCCTGAAGCATAAGGGGAGTAGGAACTTCATGCGTTGGGGGGGAAAGTGATGGGCGCTGAAATTGACAGTCGTGTGGGGAATGGTAATGAAATGTTTGCATTTCAACATGATGTAAATGGCAGATAAGAGGGAAACGATATGGTTCGGTGGAGATTGAGGACATGATAGCAAGCATAAATCTCCAAATCCTTGTCTGAGAGCGAGCAACCACATACTACTAATCCATTCCCTTCATAGCTTTGTCTCCAACAGATCCCAAATTTGCCAACGCCTTCGTTCTCAGCTCTCTGTATGCTGATTAGAAGTTGCGAACAATTTAGCACGTCTGTGAAGCTCATTGCGTAGTAATAGGTAGCTACTTATCATTTCCAGCAAGGCCCTACCTACAGGGCACCTACTCTATTTCAATGTCTTCAATTGAGATACAAGCAAATATCTGCCTATGTAGTCCATACATATGCCCCAATCTTGCTGCCTAGTGCAAGCCAACATTTTTGTTGTGTTCAGCGCGAACTCGCCTTAAGAAAACATGAAAATAGGCAATCACGCCAAGATAGCAAGATTCACGTGCAGTGCAAAGTATGGCTTTATACACCCTGGCTCTTGGGGACCAAAACAACGAAAGCCACCCCCAGCCCCTCTTCTCACTCCCCCACCCCCAGCTCCCACCCGGGAACGCAATGGCGGACATCAATGCCTCCAGCCTGCAAACCACGACAGAGCCGCCACCGGATCTCGGGGATCTGGAAAATATACCGCACATGAAGCTTGCCGGGCTGAACGGCAACATCGTCCAGTTCGAACTTGGTGGCCGTCGCTACACTGTCCATGAAGACCTGATCTGCCTCACTTCACAACTGTACAAAAACACCCTGCAACCGAAACGGAAGCCCATCGAAGGCAACTGCGCAGTGTGTCGCAACGAAATCAACCCCAACATCGACGACCTGGTCTACTGTCGCTCGCGGTGCGGACAAAATCTGCATCGAGGTTGCCTCGAGCAATGGCATGCTGCAGCTCCTCAAATATCGCATGGAAACTGTCCCTACTGCCGAGCTTTGTGGCCTCTTGAGCAGAATGGAGACCGGAGGATTCTGAACTTCGACCGGTTCAACCTCGAGCAATGGATGATCCACATCTATATCGGCTGGCTCTACACTCGCTGTTTTCAGTACGACGATAACAGTATCAATGACAGGGCCGGCGCCTTCTTCGTCTATATGATAGAACTCCACAGAATCGCAGTGGCTTTTCAAGACAAGGAATTCGGCGAGGTGGTGCTTAGGGCTATATATGGGCATAATAATGAGTTGCCTGGTGTGAAGGCGATCCTATTTGCTTGGAAAACCGGTGCTGCGCCTATTGTCAAGAAGTTGCTTGTCAATATGTCGATTGGACGGTACCAGGGGCAGGGTTCCAATTTGGAGGCAGATTGGGAGTACTATCCGAAGGAGTTCTTGGTTATGGTCATGCAGCATCTCATGGACTTGGCGAAGGAGCCTCCGTTCGACTTGAAGAGGTTGCTTGAGGAGGCCTGATACTTGAGAAGTATCGCTAACACTTGGTGTTAACAGTGCTTGTAGCATAGATGATGGGACCGGGGTTCCGTGCCAACGTGGATCATACCCTGCGTTGAGCTGGGACCTTCCAAGGTTCTTCTAGCGGTCTTAGTGTATAATTCCGAGACCACGGTGTTCTTTTTCATAGGCGTTGTGACTGGAAATAACATTGCTAGCTTGACCAACAGAAGAACGCTCCTGGCTTTCCAAAGTCGTTAGCCTGGGTGAATGACCGAGGGGTCAGGTTTCAGCTCGTCCTTGAGGCTCAAATGTCCTAACGTTTAGTAGGCGAGAATTTCAGCCCAGAACAAAGCCATAGCGTAGCCGCTAGATAATAAAGAAGGGATTAAGACTCTCGTTCACCTCCACATTGGAAAGCTGGAGTAATGCAGGTCGAGACCAGAAACCGTTGAATGAATCAAAATAGCGAAGTACCACGCAGTGTGCAATGAAGATCAGAACCCCTCGCATTCGCATTCCACCCGTGCTGTCATCCTATAAACAGTGTGTCGGTAACTACCCAACCATCCTCACTGACAGCCCGTCAGCCCTCTGATAGTATCATGCCTGACGACAACGACCCACAGTTGCCTCGAAATCTATGCAAAGCCTCGCCGACAGCTTCTCAAGCCGGCGGTGTTCTCGCCTATCTACCCACGGTTTGATGGCCACACATTGGGTACCGGTGATGTCCCTCGGTTCCCCCGCACCAACGAACGCTTGAGAATTAGCATTGCAGCGGTAGCGGGCCGCTCGTAAGTGCCGTCATCCCCACATCTTATTGCTATCACCAGCGTGGACCACATGCACTTATGGCAATACGGGATTCGGCCAACGTCCTGTTGGCGGGGTTAGGACGTCAGAGCTATTGAACCACGCGCGTGGCGACGATCCAGGCTGAGACAGCACGATGGGAATAGCGCACGTGTGGGCTGGCGTGCGCCGAACTATGGTTCGGTGGTAGAACACCATCCGTGCGTTGAGGCTATGTGTTCACGATAGGCGGGAGTCCAGGGTGTGGCGCTGCGGCAAGACATTCTGCGGGAAGCTAGAGGAACAGAAGGAGAGAATGGATAAAGAGTGGTTTGCCGGATGTCAAAAAGAGCAAGAGTCTTGTCGGTCGTGAGGTTCAGGAGCATTTCTTTTTACTTGGAATACTGGATGCTTGCCACAGTACCACTGAATCCGCGTTTGCTTTTATCTGTATGCCATTTACCCTGACTCCAGTTTCAACCTCTATGGATTTGGATCGAACTCTAACACACGGAACAGCCACGCACACGCTGCAATAATACGCACCAGTAAGGACACGCCCCAACAGCTTCCACGGTCACCAGAGCGCAGTCATGCCCATAACCTCTTCCTCCGATTCCGGGCGACCTAGCCCAAAAGCCTTCACCGGCTGGCGAGATGGACAACAATTCACAACCTCGCCATTCATGAAGCCATCTCAAGTCGGGCAAGCACCCAGCCATTCACGGCCCCAGTTTTCTTATTGTACTCCCCAGCTTAACTCTTCTTATTGTATACCATTTTGCAATAATGCCTCAACGGGATGTTCTTCGTCTCCTCGATCTTCCATCTCCAATGTTTCGCCCACTGCTGTGATACCACCATCCCACCGTCGACCACAACTTTCGACATCAAATTCAGATCCTGTCATGGCGTCTACCAATTCTCTCCAGAAGAGAAGGAAGGGCTCTGTCTCCTCTCTATCCCTTTTTAAACTCCCTCTCCGCTTCTCTTTTTCGAAGTCGAAGCCGCGACAACCCTCGACCAAGTTCCCAACAGCCCAACGTCGAGAATCGACAAATTCGTCCATCTCGGTCCCAGCATCCACCTCAACATGTTCGCTCCCCCTCAGCCCGCCAATCTCCCCAACAACTACAATCAGTCCCGAACCACACCGCCCAACCTCAGGAAAGCCATCCCTACACATCTCCACTGGCAAAAGTCAAGAAGAGCATAAATACGGATTCCCCTTTGGCCACCCAATCTTGCAAGAGAGTACACGAGGCCGCAACCTGGGCTCTGTATCCTCATCTATCCCTCCCACATCCCAAGTCTTCAACGCGCACCCGGGCACTCTCGTAGCCTTCTCGCCCCCTCTCCCGACCACAACCAGCGAAGTCGACATCAACATCGACGCCTGCTCACCTGCCTATTTCTCATCCTCGGAAAGCAACAATACCCCGAGCTCATCTTCCTCCTACCACGCCTACCTCCGCAGCACCGCGCGCTCAAAGTCCACATCCACGACGACGACGACGACAAGCAAAACAACAAATTCCAATATCAGGCACTCAACCCGCCCATCCCGCCACCAAAACATCTGCTACCAAGCCGCCAAACTCGAGCGACGCGCCCGCTCCCTCTCTGCAAGAGAACAGCAACTCCGCGAAGGCACATCGACCAGTGCGATCTCTCCTTCCACATCTCCATCTCCATCTCCCACTACCTCTTCTTCCCCCATCGCTTCAAATTCCTTCCCGCCCCCGATGCCCATCTCCCAACCTAAGCCCCCTGCCTATGAACAACGGAGCCGCAATCCCAGCACCGTCTCCCACAACTCCGCCACATCGAACACGTCCTGTATCAGTGTCGAGGAATTCCTCTCACGGGTACGGACCTCGTTCGACCAACGGCGGAGCCGGAGCCAAGAGGGCACAGGACGCATGGGCGCCGAGTATGATATTTTCGTCGACGAGGTGGAGAGGGGGTTTATTGGGGATGAGCCTTTATGACGCGGCTGGAATCATAGGTACTGGATAGTGCTCTGGATGTTCACTTTGCGGTTTGGATTTTCTCTATATTATATCCATGCATATTTTTTTCGGCGTTTAACGAGCGAGCTGGGCAGGGAGCTCCAATTGTATTTCCTCTCAACTATGAATTGGTTCGTTCACATACCAGTGAGAGAAAGGGTCACATGCGATATCACTCTCAATTTGTCAGACATGCCCAGAACAGAGCAGAATTGAGACATGGTTCCTCGATTGAATTGACCTATGCCAAGAATTGCACATGCATCCCAATATCTCATATATATTAAGTCCACCATGCTACCCCCAATCATGGAAGATGATATCCACAAGATATGATAGCCGTTGAAAACGCAGAAGAACAAATTCCAGCCCAGCAAGCCTGTCTCACCCCCTCTGCTACCACTCCGCAAACCGGCTGTAAGGCCTTGTTCGCAGAAGTTGTGATAACCGAGTTTCGATCCGTCAAGTGTGGAACAGAATGATGGCAGACAAGGCGGCGTATTTGTATTGTGATGCTGAGCCGTATGATGAAGCAAATATAAAGGAAAAGCCCAAGAGTTTTGCGGCAGCTAAGGCCGCAATCAATTCGGGTGGAGGTCGTCAGTGCCAGTTTGGCCAAGGCCATGTTTAGAGGACCAAGTTCCTTCCAAGTGGATGAAGAAACTTAGACTTTGAAGGGCATCGCCACTGGAATGAAAGTCCCATGTTTGAAATTCGTTGATCATGATGCGGGGTATAATGTTCGTAAGTTCTTATGAAGGGTGGCCGGAATGCGAAGTGGAAAGGTCGAATCGGAATCGAAGTCTCCAGGTAGGAAATGCTGAACAGTGGAAAGGAAGCGTAGCCATTAAGGGGAATATGTGCCATAAGACGTCAGAGATATGATTGTCGGGTCGCCGTTCAAGGATCGAGAACGGTGCGTTCAACAGCTGGCTGAGCCTCGACAACGGGCTTCTTCCAGAAATGCCAAAGCTTGCGCTTGCTGGACTTGCCACCCAGACGTTCCCGCTCAATTCGTGGTGACTCCATGGACTCTGCGACATTCTCGCGCCAATGCTCTACTGCAGTGCCAGCATCAAGTACAGAGTCTGAGAGGTTAGCTGGACTCTGCATTAAAAAGCTATGACATTAACGGTCGGAGCGGAAATGCCTGACTCGTGTTCGGGAACGGTGATAGCGTTACCTGAGGCTTGGTGGATGGGTGACTCTCTGGGTTTGCGTCTAGAAACGCGGCGGAGCAAATCGCCACTCTTGTGCCAGATGGTACGCAACTTCTCGAGGAGGCGATTCTTTCGGTATGCTCCAACTGACATTCCAGCTGCATTAACATACGTATTGCGTTGGGATGCTGAAAAGTCGCGGGCCTCACCGTTCTGATCTTGCATCGACACGGTCGAACCTGCGTGACTACCATCTTGGTCCTCACCTTGGGATTGAAGTTGAGTCTGAGACGGAACTGGAATCTGCGGGCGGCTGGAATCTCCACCATGGGCGCGGCTAGATGGAGTGAAAGCGTTTTTGAGTCCCTTGAACTTGCGCCTACGTGAACGCACAGGAACCTCGTCCTCACTGTCCGTTGAGAAGTGACTGGAGGTCTCTCCGCCCGTCAGGTGGACGTTCATCGGTGGAGTTAGCGCAGAGGTAGGATACCGTTCGCCGGCTTCGTGGGTCTGGTCGTCGCCACGAACTTGGAGGGGGCCCATGGCGAAACCACTAGCATCGATGCCTGGTACAGGAGGATTATTAGCACGCTTTGTATACACGGTAAACAAACTATAGCGGCGGCTTTGGTGGCATGCATGCGCGTAAGGATCGTCCGAGCCGGGCATAAGCATCCTCACAGTCGAAGAACCCTGTGTGTTTCCATGACTTGACGTACTTTCCAGGGATGACTCGGACAAGCGGAGACGCAGAGGAGATGGGCCGTGGCGAGGCGAGTTTCTGACCACAGTGGGCGCCGGTAGAGCAATATCAATCGAAGGAACCCGCGCCGTCCAAGGATAGTTCTTATCGCTATTCCATGGGCGCGTATCCGTCACTGTTGCCGTAGGAGTACTTACGAGCGAGCGCAGAGAACGCCGATTTGAGAGCCGGGACTCTAGCGATGGACGTAAGTCTTGGTGGCCAAGAGAGAGGGAGCGAGTGCGTAAAACAGCAGGTAAAGGAGCCTCGAGCTCTGCCAAAGGGGTCCTGTCACGTGTGCGCGTGTTGACAGTGCCCTTGCCTTTCACGCTAGCACCTTCACTTCGCGTCCCATCGGTGAGCTCACCACTAGCATCACCAAGCCTGTCGTTCTCTTTCTCCTTTCCAGTCAATTCCTCGTACAAGGCGTCGTCAATGACGACCATGTTCGGTGACCCAGGGACGGGTCGTAGTCTTGCCGACGACCTCTTTGGTGCGGGGCGTCCGACTTCGAAAAGCTCCTCCATCGCGTGCTCCATGATCACTTCTTCTGCTGCAAACTCGCGACCATCGTTGAGTTTGTAGTACTCCCGCAAAGACGGCAGGAACTCGGATAGGCGTTGCGTGAGTCCACCAACGGACGGAATGGTTAGCCTATCGATTTCTGCCATGAGCTGATCAGGAGAAAATTGTCTTTTCAGAGGCTCCAGATCGATGAGCGTAGCAGGATGTTGGGAGATATCACTGGTTTCCCCAAACTCGTCCAAACTAGCAAAAAAGCTCCGATATTTCTCGCGCATCTCTCCCGTGGATGGTCGCACGGGTGATGACTGCTCTCGCTCACGAGAATCCTCTGGTGCTTCATCTGTAGAAGAGCGTATGTCAAGAGCTTCGTTAAGCTTGGAAATGAGATCCATCCGGCTGAAGTTCATGGATGGTAGACCCCGAGTCTGTGCTAGGTTGCCCTTGGGAAGCGATATTACAGACGGACTCTTTCGCAACAAAACACATTCATCCACTGATGCTCTCATGCTAGGTTGGCCGCCAAACGGGAATTTGAAACTCGCATTCTTCAGATTGCTGGCACTGGTGTTGAGACTTGAGTCCTCGTGTGACTCTTCCTTCAGGTCTGGAAGAAAGTGCAGCGGATACCTATACGTAGATATCCTCAAGTCGGTCGTGGACTCTTCGTGACTTCCGCCATTATTGAGACGCGACTCAGAAGCAGCGCTGGCTGTGTGGGCATGGGAGATCTTTCGCCCGTGCCATACCAAGTGAGTTGTCGACTGACTATCACGACGGTTGTGTTCAAGCAACTTTGGTGATACTACAGGCGTAGATTGGATCTTTGACCTGAAGGAAGCGTCGTCGGGCGAATACACCGAGGAAGCCTCTGGGACTATTGGAGTTGGGCTACTCAACGAGTGCTGGTGGAGGCTCTGCTGAAGAGGAGGAATGACTGCAGGTTCCGATAACATGTAAGGCAAGCTCTCGTTCAAGCTTGGGGCAAGTTTCAGTGGAATGCCAGTGGGTAGTCTATCTGGAGATGGTCTTTCAACAGAATTCGGCCTCTCTGGCGTCTTGACGGTTAGAGAAGACCGGATGCCCGGTGCTTCCGCCTGCGGCAAACCTTTTGGCTGGACATTTTGGTGCTGAACCTCCTTTGCGTTGGGTTGGGGCGATGTTTCATCCTCCTTCGTCTTCTTATCAACCACAGGTTGCGGCTTGGGAGGTTTACGTGGCCGAGACAAACGTACTAAGAAGTCAGCTACGGCATGCGTACGTTGGGCTTCCTTTGAAGAACTAGACTCTCGAGGTGGAACAGAAGGAGGAGGTTGCATAAAACTCTCCACAGAAGAAGATATAGATGCCACGGTCGAACCATGTCGGGAGCTGAACTTCGAGTTGCTGCGCAGCCGAGCGTGAGCCTTGGAGAAGCTGGAATTACGGGGAGGAATTTGGGGTTGTTTGCGATGGATGCCTTTAGGAGACGATAAAGGCATTTCGGAAGCAGGTCGTTTTGCTTTTGCCTCAGACCGTAGCAAATTCAGAGAGGATAGTCTGGAGGCAGGCATCGACAGAGCACGCTCAGGAGTAACAGCATCTTTGCACGTAGTGAAAGACCGTGCGTCGGAGTCTTTGTAGGGCTGATCCGGTAGATCGGTGCAAGACTTGAAAGACTGCTCATCGGAGGACTTTTGAGCGTGGTTGCTCTTTTTATCTGACGCTTCATCAGGCGAAGTATCTCTCTGTCCGTACTCCCCGTCTTGTTTCGTCTCAGTATGCTGATAACCATCCAATAGATCAGACATGCCATCTTCAGTTCCAGTTCCAGTTCCAATTCCTGCTCCCGTGACTATGGGAATTGAGTATCGGACCGCAAAATCAATCGTTGAAGAGTCAATGATACTAGTGTTTGCCTGCGACATAGTACTGAGTCTCTTCTTTCTGTCTTCCTCGGCCGGAACTAATGCTTCTGGCAAGTCCTCCTGGTCTGATGAGGCAATTGACTCTCCCTCTTGAAATTTCGTCGCTCGATCATCGAGCTGCTCTTGATCCAAGGAAATCGCCGACATATTGACATCGTCAGTTGCCGTTGCCGGTTCCAAAGCAGCTAATATAAGATTCCTGGTGATGCGTCTTGGTACTGGGGACGCAGGAAGTTCTACTATATCCGCAACTTCGGATCCGGGAAGCTCGGCCATGTCTGGCTTGACTGGAACTCCTGTGGTCTTGGCTGGGGTCTCAGCTACCGGCGTTCCACGTTCCTCCAAGATGGTCTTGATCCGAGTCACGAAGCCCGTTGGAACCCCTTCTGCCTCTGGTTCAATGTACTGTTCTCTCTCGAATTGTTCGCTGTAATCGTAGTAGAGAGGACCAGTTGAGACATCTCCCTGTATTACTGCCGCAATGCTATCGCCGAAGACACGAGTACCAGTGGGGCTGATCAAGACCTCCAATGATCCTCCATCTTTTGGAGTGGGCGGCGAGGGTGCATCAGATGAGGGCGCATCAGACTCTGTCCGTTGGTTGGTTGAGCCACTTGAGAACGAGCCTTTCGCAGGCTTATGCACCATACGTGCGTGCTCGACCGCGATGTGGTGATGAAGAGGAGGCACGGAGGGGATGTCAGAATGTGGGTTCATAAGAAAGGCTGGGGACATGCTGCGACCTGGGTGGCCAGGCATGAGACCCCTCTCATCTCGATGGACGGAGACGTTCGATGGCGTCCTCACTCTTGAATGCGAAATGTTGCCCTGAGAGCGCCTGAGATGGGTACCGGTGATGTCGCTCAGTGCGGGAGATGCTGGCCGATAGCCAGGGCGGCGAAGGCGAGTGGGGTACCGATATGGTGACCGTGGGCGCTGAACATGTTCGTGAGCCCGCAAACTGGCAAACGACCGATTGCTAGCGAGCCCAAATGTAGGCTGGCTGGTGTGTGTCATGGAAAACGACCTGCCGTTTACATCTCGAGAGCTGCGAGAGCGAGGAATCAGGGGCGAGGACCCAGGAAGGTTCATGATAGTTGGTGACAGCGTATCAGGGGTGTATTGTGGCATGTTAGGCTCCCGAGTCAATGAGCGTCGCTGGGTCGAGGACGCCGATGGCCATGGCTGGTGGCCGGAAGTCCGTCGGGATGTGTTTGAGTGGGAGGAGCCAGTCGACATCCGAGAGGTGGCACCCCTTCGCGAGGGAGCCATGGGCACGTTTGGCATGTTCAAGGAGCCACATGTGAGACCGCCAACATCTCCGATCTCGGTGGACGTTCTGAGCATGCTCATGACGCCAGGAGCAGACGAGAGGAGATCCGTCCTGTTGCCGGGCGGCTGGCCTTTTTTGGATATGTTGGAGACGTGTGATGCCCGGCTAGTGCGGCCGCTGGCATTCGGATCCCGATCAGTGAGAGGCATTGTGCTGCCTTCGGGCTTGAGAAATGCTCAAGAGCGAGGGTATGGTGTGACAAGAAAGGATGCAAGGTATGAGTGAAAATGGACGACGCCAACAGTCGAAAGCAGAAACAAATGTCGGCGAAGCGATACTGTCTTTCCAAAACGCAGGACAGCACAGCGGCACACCCTCAGCCCCTCTGTCCCGGAGAGAGAATACTGAGAATAAGTGCGGGACGTGGAAGAGAGGAGCAGGCAGAAGGGCGCGATAAAACATTGAGCACGGCGCCGAAGACGCGCCTGCCTTACTCTTCGTTGCGGAAAGAGAGCACCAGAGAGTGAGAGGTAGGGCCGCAGGAGATATCTCAGATAGGGGAGAAGGAAGCCGCGAGCGACGAGACAAAGAGAGCAGCAGCACAACACCAGGCATGGAGGTGTCAGCAACCTGGGGACATACCTACAACACTGCACCATCCAACCTGCTCCTCGATTCTTCAACCTGACCACGGTTTATCGTCTCCACAGGTATAAGACACATTCACTCATGTTTCATTACATCTACAGGTCCCCCATAACAGGACCGAGAGTCTTCCCCAAATATTACTTCCAAAGTCGCCAATCTCCAATCTGAGTATCCATAGTCAAGAATGGTCATCGCCCAATTCCTTTTCGCCATATTAACCAGCACTGGTAGAGGTAGTGTACAAAACGGGAAACGCTCATGCAGAACACATCGCAAAAGGCACAGGCCAGCCAAAGGGGTATATAATCGAACAACTCACTGGAGCACACAAGGCCAAATGCCCGCTAAGAAAACAAAAGATGCCAAACTACTCTGCAATGGTATCAACCGTCGACTGCTTCTTCTTGCTGAAGAGCCGCCGGAGAGACGACAGACTGGTCCGTCTCAATAAGCGCCGGGAGGACGACGAGGAAGAATTATAATTATCGAGGGAGGTCTGGGACCGCTGGACGGAACGGAAGGAGGACTGTTCGGAAGACATTGGGGGACTGAGAGCCGGAGACAGGGCTGGGGACATGGCGCCATAGCGACCTGAAAGAGACTGGTGTGGAGTGCTTGGTGCGCTGCTGGGGAACAAGCCAAACTGTGCGCGCGGATGTGACGACTGAGCGGAAGCGGAGCGCGGATGCTGCACGATAGGCGATGCGAACGACCCGCCCGATACGGACGAGTATGCAGAGTCCTTTCCGGTCAACGGCGGGCTGTGATCGCCCTTTCCCCCTCTTACGACTATGCGTTTTGATGCTGGAGTGTCGTTCACATCGCTGTTATGGTGGGGATCGCTAGGCCGTCGGTCAGGTCGCGGGGTGGTGTCGGCCGAGGCGTCACGTGAATGCAACTGATCCTGCTCTCTGTGCCTGGAGGCAGACCGGGAGGCACTGCGGTCATGCTCGGGCTGCATAAGATGATTCCGCCGTGGGGGATTAACATCAATGGTGCTAGCAGAGTTGGTCTTGGACAGCTCTGCGTTGTCGGCCCTCTCCTGAAGAGAGTCGTCAGAATCCGACTTCGCAACAGGCCGAATCTGAGCAGCCTTGCTCGCGGCGGCGCTATTGCTGAGACGCCTCTGCAAGAGAGGTTCGTTGGGCGTGGTCGGCCGGTCGCCGGCAAACGTGATGAATGGCGGGCGCTCGTTCGGCACGGTAGGCAGAGGCTTGTTCTCTGCAAAATTACGGAGCGCACGTGCTGCATCTCGGGGATTCGAGCCCCGTGACGAGGATCGACTCGCAACCTTTGCACGACACGTCAGTAGAGCGCCATGGTGAAACAGATGCGCGCTGGGCAGGAGATCTCCGGGCAAAAGGGGGGGCTCCTTACCAACGAACGGCGACTAGCAGCCCCGCAACGTTTCTCGATCTCGTTGCAATAGGAGCTAACCTGCACCAGCACCACGCCGAGTTTTTCGGCCTTTGCGACCAGACTCTGCAGAAACTGTGCCCAGCCTACCGTGTTGCCGCACATGGCAGAGTGGATGCGCGCGACGTCCTCGTCGCTGGCCCATCGGTCCCCCAGGCTGTTCAAATACATGTCGAGCTCCTGGTTGGCGTCGCGCAGCGTGCTCATGTCGATCAGGTAGTCGTTCAGCATCTCCGACATGCGGTTGATGGTCCGACCAATGGTGATGTTGCCGTCGAGCAGCTGTGCGCGGTACATGCGGTCGTCGAGCAGCCGGTCGAACTCGTTCACGTGCTCCATGGGCACCTTGAGGCACTTCCGCCGAAACAACATGTCCCGCAGGCTTCCCTCAATATCCTCGTTGGCCCGCTGCAGAAAGCCATCCAGCTCGTTGACGTGCTTGAGCAGGATGTCGGCCACGTCGGCTACCGATTTCTCCAGCTGGTGGTGCAGCAGATGCACACCAAAGGCTATCTGCGTGACCGTCTTGAGCAGCGGATGGAACTTCCCCCGCGGGTTGTTTCGCCAATGGCAGTTGTATGTGAAATTCCACTCGAGCTCGCCGGCGTCGGAGTCTCTGCAGAGCAGCTGCTGGCGCACCTCGACGGGCTTCGCTGGGTTCTGGAAGGGTGCGTAGCCCGTCTCGCCGGTCGCATCCAGCATCGACTCTTCAAAGGGCGCCTGCATCGAGGGCAGCGGATGGATGGGGAATGTCATTATCAGTTGGTCGCGGTCGTGGTTCCATTCGAACGGGTTCGGGTCGCCCTTGTTATTATTGTCCTCAACGCTGCGACGCTTTTCCTCCCGCGACAGCCTGTTCCGAAAGGGCGCCATGGCGATGTAACGGCGGCGAACGCTCGCCAAAGGTGTGCTGCTGCGCGTGTCCGACGCCCGAAGGCCGTGGCGTGGGACGAATTCGCCTTTGCTAGGTGCTAGAGTGCAGCAACTGTGGGACACGGACCTGAACGTGGGTTACGTGCTCGGATCGAAGAAACGTGCGGGCTGTGCAATAATTATTCACCGTCACCGTCAGGGATGGGCGCTCGGGGTCCAGCGTGGGCGGGCACCTCCAGGGAGGACGAGGGAGGGGACCGGGGCTCGCTCAGCAGGAGTCAGGACGGAGGGCCGCGGACAGCAATGGGCGGCATGCTGGGGAAGACAACGGAAGACAACGAGCGTGAGGAGCAAAAGTGAGGTCGGGGACGAGACGGCCTGGGGGAGAGAAGCTCGTCTCAGCACCCGGGCAGGAGTCGGCCCACTTTAGTTAGACATGATCTTCCGGCAAACCTACGGATTGGGGTGGGTGGTCACCTTTTTCGGAGGTGTGCTGCATTAGCCACGGCGGGAGGAAACGAGCCCACCGTCGCGCTTACTGTGTAGCTCAAGCAGCTGGCGCAGAGCCTCGACAAAGTTCAAACGTCGTCCCCGAGGGCCATTACTCACTGTTCGCTTGCAGCTGCGGTGCACATGCGAGCCTGCTCTCGCCAGCTGCTTGATCAGCGCGCTGAGCCCCCGCCTTTGTCATGTCCGCCTCTGACCCGGCACGTGAAGAGACACCCTTCGCAACACCGCTGCCCTCCGCCGAAGAGCAGCCCTTATCACTAGGGATAGCGGACGACCATGCGACCTGCGACGGCAATGACAACCATAATACTCCCACAACCCTTGACCCACTCGTTGTGCGCGCCGCCACACGGTGGACGCACGTGATTAACGACTTCCAGCGCGAGCTCAACGAGCGCGATGGCAATTGGGCCGACACCAAGGGCAGCTTTGAACTCTCGCTGGCGACGGACGGCTCAAAAACGTACATTCTCGAGGTAGTCCACGGCCAGGATGGGGAGGAGTATCCCGTGACAGTGTCGGCGAGACTGAAGCAGGACCAGCAGGTGCCCAGCAGAGGCGGGCACCAGAAAGCGCTTGCGCCGCTAATCACCACCGCATCATCGTCGACATACAAAACCACGCGACGCGACTCGGACTCTGATCTGGAAAAGCCTATTGTGTCGCGGAAGAGGAAGCAGGAGGAGGGGGGGGACGAGTCTGACAAGCGGCAGCGTACCGACATGGACGACGCCCTCGTAACAAAGGAAGACTTCAACGAACTTCTCCAGATCTTCCGGGAGGACGTGCAACACGATACTGCCGAGACCGTCAACCACGTGCAGAAGCTACTGCGAAGGTTCAAGGAAGAGTGGCACGTGCACACTGACCGCCTAGCTGTCCCGGCGCCCCGAGGACCCTTCCGTGACTCTGTCATTGCCAACGGTGTCACGCCGGGAGCCGCATTTCCATCGCCGAGTGTCGACAAGGACGACACCAATGCCTCCGTGACTGACGTGATCTGCCGCGAATCGAAGCTCTTATCAAACCAAATCCGCTGGGTAGAGGAGTGCAGACGTGTAGCCACAGACATCCACGACAAGCGCGAAGAAAACTGGAGAACATCTGCCGCCGGCTTCCACGACCGGGGTCGAGTTGATCGCGAAGCGTTCCAGAACCGGATACTGCAAGACAGCACCATGCACGGCCAAATGCTGAATCAAATACTCAACGAAGTAAAGGCAATTGGTTTGTACACGCAATCTATGAAGTGGGAGACGCCAGAACACCAGACCCGCCATCAAGCATTCCCGGCCCAATCATCAACTCCAGTGTATCAGCCAGGGCCTACGACACCAATGGGGAGGGGGCAGGGAAGAGGAACCGTTGCTCGAGGGGGCGGCCCCGGGACCTTGAACAAGAGGTGACGATTAAGATGGGTGGGTGGACCGAGGAAAGAGCCTTGACGATGGTATGGAGATGTCGAGGAAGATGTTTTCCACCGACCCACGATTCATGACCTACGACTACTATGAAACTGCGTGAACGAATATTGGCCCTTTGTTTACCCTGACGATGAGATATGCGAGGTTCCCACCCCGATTACATGCTGGACTTCCGAACTCCAATTCCTCGTCCCTAAATGATGGCTCTTCAGTCTAGTGAACCTCGACCCAAGGATGTTATAAATACACATCAGACGGGCTAATCACGTATTCATACCGCTAATCTTAGAGAGGACTCTATTGTCACGACCGCAGCCTTGATAACATTTGGTATCCTGCATATCATTCACTCCAACAACGAGAGGAATAGCAGCGTATTCTCCTAGGGTTCTATAATTTCATGGTGGATATACCCAATACCATGTTCTACTTCGTTCCAACACTTTCTCTCTTTCGCCTTGATGTGATTACTCATCTACCACCCCCTCCATCGAACCCACACATCCACAACGTCATATGCATGTCCCTCCACATCCGAATCAACAACCAGATACCACCCAAACCCCGCTCCAGCGACACATGCATGATTCGGCCAAACCAAAAGCTTGGTTCCTATTCCCAACTCATTTATACCTCTGCTCTCCCCCTCCCACGTCAAAATCCCGTGTTCTTGACTAATTCGTCCCACGATCCACCCCTGCTTCTCTCCCCCCTCGTCATACACTATCCCCTTCGCATTCCCAAGCTCAGGGCTTACGACACCCCAACCCGGATACGATTTGCAAGGTTCCCTCCCTAATGCCAATGAGCCAGCCGAGATCAGGAGTTCGGGCTTGGATCGCTCAGTGTAGATACTGGTCACTTCAACCAGGACCTTTATTCCAATGTTAGATTTGCTCAACGGCTCGAATCCCGACTGCTTCCCCGCATTTGCGCTCGGACGCGCTTTGGTGGCGACCTGCTGCATGTCCAGCAACGGATAGACACCCGCATGAAACTCTACTTTGTAACTTTTCTTCAGCCGTGCCAGGATTTCATTGAATTCTGCTACTTTGGGTGAGGTGGATAAGAACATGTTCTGGGCGGCCGTAGCAGTTGGTGTCGCGCCTACGCTGAGGCAGATGCTGGTGGACGGGGAGAGCGTCGAGAGCGAGCATGCTTCTTCGAGACCGCGCAGTTCCTCGATGAGACCTGTTGCGGCTTCTTCTTCGCTTGAGCCGGCGTAGGAGTGTCCATAGTGACTGTAGAACCCCTTGAAGCTGCCGGAATCTGTCACGGTTTTGACAAGGTCGGAGAAGGCCGGGGATGTGGCTTTGATGCCTGCGCGGTTGTAGCCCGTGTCGATTTTGATGAAGGTGCCGATTTCTTTGGCGGCGAGATTCTTGGCTGAAAGTGTTTGGGCGAAGGTGTGGTATTGCGCAGTGTAGTGGTGGAAGGCGGTGAAGTTGTCGATTATAATGTTGGTAGCGGATGAAGGAAGGAGGGAGGCTAGACGGAAGAGGCGGGGGAGACACGATTGCGAGATTGGGACACCGTAGAGAATCTGACGTGTAATTAGAGTTATTGGACAATGAGAAGGAGGATGCGTGAGCTTACAGAGCACGGTCGTCCTATTGCAACGCATTCTAGCATGAACGGTAGTAAATTCTCGGCCTCGACTAACGTCGATACAACGAAATCGGCGGGCGCCTTCATATCATTTCCCACTTGGATTTTGGCTAATTCGAGGGTTTTATGGCTTTTGACGTGGGCGCGGAAGTTTACCCCAAGCTTCGAGCACACCTGGAGCATGGCAATTGAGTTACGCTTGACTACTGCGCGATCAATAACAACAGCCGGGGTGGGCACATTGAGTAGGGATTTGCCAATGTATTGAAGTTGAAGGGATGCTACGGAGGGGAGGGGGTAGTTGGAGCTCGGGAGTGTTTCCATGATGGGCAGGAAAGCTATGGAAGCAATGGATCCAGGAAAAGTCGAGGTTATAGAGGAAATTGAAGTTGGAGACTAGTAGAAAAAATATACAAGGAGAAATGTATGAGTGGTCTTCTAGTTCCAAACTTGGTAATATGTGGCAAGGTGTCCACCGCTTTCAACAATGGTGGTATCTTGGCTAAGCTCTGAACTTAGGTGACTCGGACTTGGTTAGAGAAGATGCTTGCTACAAGCTCAATCCCGAATGGGGCTCGGGCACATACGCACTCAAAGAGGAAGCTCTGGCGGATCCTTCGCAGGCTCAAATGTCCGGCCGCGGACCTCAGTCTAGCAAAATGGTGGAGGATTGCAGATACAAGGCCGCGGAAATTGGAGTAAGAGGATTGGGAGCCCCTTTTTGTTGACTTTGAGCGCGTGCGAGGTTCAATTGAGGCCGTCAGGACGTTGCATATCCAGATGCCGTCTGCACTTTTTTGGGATGAGGTTGGAGTTTGATGGCGTCAAAGCTCCAAGTACCCCGCAGGACTGTGGTTGTGGGCCCGCTTAGCAACGTTCGTCTCTTATCGGCAAGTGCGCTCCTGGTTATTTCCTTATCGCCAGGGGTTCGTCCAATTGCTTTTCCCCTTATCACCACTGCGCCACCGAGCTCTGGGCGTCATCAACCTGGGATCCTCATCGACTGCACTCCGCTGAGACAGTTCCAACATGCACCTTCGATAACCTCCCCACCGTCTATCCTAGACTTCTTATTCACAAGATTGGCATTTATGCCAAGGACTTGCCAACGCTTATTCCTCGTCTAGCATCCCCATTCTGGACGCTGGAAAGCTTATTCACCCGCTGAACGGCTTCAACGGCACAACATCGTTCCTCTTACCTCACAGTTGCATTCCTTGGAAACACCTCCTATTCCTATTACCTAAGGCTCTCTTCTTTTGCCACTAATGTCCGACAGCCGCCTGCCAGCGGCTACCTCCAATCCACAAAACCAACGGTCTTCCAACTCCAATCCAGTTCCATCGGTCCCGCCTCGCGGTCATCACTCTATATATGAGCATCACCCCTCCCATTCCACTCCGATCATTCCCCGATCTGATCCAAACTCCAACATCAACTCCAATGGCAATGGCAATAGAACCAGTAACGTGAACAATGACAACGGCACCGCAGACGCAGGGGATATCTCCCCAAAACGCACGGGTGATCACATCCGGATACCAACTCAACTTCAGCGACCTCATCTCTCAGAAAGTCATCGAAGCTTGAGCGATGCATTGCGAGCTGTCCGAAGTAGAGAAGAGCAGGAAACCTTGCTTGGTGAGGACGAGGAGATCGCTGATGATGATGGGTGCTTGAGGGAGGATGGGAGGAGGACGGGTCCCAGAGAAATCTTCTGCCCAGATCCTCATAGCGAGCTGCCTGTATACTACTCAATACAACGGTACGTGATGCAGTATACCTGGCAGTCCCTTTTTTCCTTTGTCACAGTGTGCACGCACGTGACCTGGGGCAGAAATGACAGAACTGAATGCTAACCCTACTAGAATCCGGAGACTTGTGTTAGCGACCATCGACGATCCGTATACGGCCGAGCAACTTAGAGAGCCTCGTATGAATGTTCTCATTGTGAAACCCCTCGTGGAACGACTCTTCAATGCCGACGATGTTTCCATTGGTAAGCCCTGCCCAGCCTTCTAAGATATTCGAAGACGTTGCAGCCGGACGTCGACACCCTTCGACGAGTATTGCATTGCTACGCCTCTCCGGTATTATTTGTAGCGGGACTATTCCAGAGGGAGACTTTGCATTATCGACTTGGTCACTAACTGATAATAGTCTATTGCCTCCTCGTAAACCGGACTCAATTCTTACGCGAGCAAAGCTTCCAGCATCACCACCAGACTGTGAATCTGACGCGAGCCCACCTCTGCGAACTTGTGGCCATGAAAATACTGCGCAGACATGATGAAGAAACTTCTGGTCGTGTGGGCCTTCTCTTTTTGGCAAACATATTGGTTGCGCCATTTCAACCATTCCAGAATGCGCCGCCAGAAGCCATGCCCGAAAGGCGCCATACTTGGCAATATCAGAGTCAAGGCGGATATGAAGGCAAACTGACGGCGCTAGAAGTCGCAATCATATCGGAGAGCAAGATGTTCCTCAGCTGCAACGCCTGCCAAAAGATTGTGGACGCTGTATATCGGGGCAGAGTGGTATATACGCCTACCTCGTTCCTTGATATCATACCGGACCATTATAAGCATAAGCCCGTATCGTTGTTTGATCCTAGAAAGAGCAAGATTCTGAACCAATATCGCCTCATTGTTCCCCGGACTCGCAATATCATTGAAGTTGTTCAGTTTGTCATCCTCCTGGGTCTCTATTGCATTTGCATGATGAAGCGCGATCATAATACCTTCACGACGCCGGAAGTCGTGTTTATGATTTATGCGGCTGGTTGGACGTTGGACGAATTCGCCTCAATGCTGGAGCATGGCTGGCAAGTACACACACAGAATCTCTGGTCCTTTCTTGACATCACTTTCGTGGCCATATACTTTGCTTATCTGGTCGTTCGAGTGCATGGCTGGTTTATGGGCAATCTTGAAACTGGGAGGCAAGCTCTGGATATCCTCGCGATTGCAGCCCCAATTCTGTTTCCTCGTCTTGCTTTCAACATGATGCCAGAGAACATGCTCTTCATCTCTCTCCGAGCCATGGTAGCGGAGTTCACTGCCTTGAGCTTGATCGCAGTATGGTGCTTCGGTGGGTTTTTGTTGGCACTCAAGTGGCTCAGTATGGGGAATACACAGGTGGATTTTGAGGATTCTCCCGACCCTATCACAATTTCCAAATGGATGCTTTGGATCTGGTTCGGGTTAGATGGCACCGGTATACAAGAAGCACCAACTTTCCACGCTGTCCTCGGTCCTGCTCTGATGGTCATCTACGCATTCCTCGGCAATACGCTCTTCCTCACGGTGTTGGTCTCGATTTTGTCCAACACGTTCTCCAAGATAGCTGTTGACGCCACGGCCGAAATCCAGTTCCGGAGAGCAGTTCTCACTTTCGAAGGTGTGAAGTCAGACGCGATCTTTGCCTACCGACCTCCCTTCAACATCCTCGCCCTCGTCATTCTCCTACCACTCAAGGCTGTACTCACCCCACGCTGGTTCCACAAGGTAAACATTACCTGCGTCCGCGTTCTCAATGCCCCAATTCTTGTCCTCATCGCCCTGTACGAACGCAAACACCTCTGGAAACACAAGCAAATGCGTGCTCTTGGTCCATCCAAGCGTGCCAAATGGGGCTTCTGGAACTGGGGCAATTTTTCCGTACACGCAGATCTTCAGGCCGTATTCGATGAAGAGCCTCCACAAGAAATCATCGATAAGATTGAAGACGAGGATGAGCTCGAAGAAGCGATTCTGGAACAGAGCTTTGGTGGGAATGGGGGGTTGAGGAGTCGGAGTATGAGTCCGAACAGTATGGGGCGTCCGGGGAGTATGGGAGCACCGAGGCGGAGGAGATTGAGTAGTGTCTGGCAAGGTTGATGTTTGGATTATGTACATTGTACTAATTTGTTGTAGTGGGGTTTCCGGTTCGTCATGAATATTGGTTAGTTTAGTGAGCTTTGATTCTATACCCTGTCGTTATCCGTAGTTACCATTGACCATTGGACTTGTTATATGCTGAAAGCTGCTTTTTGGAGAGTGTATCATTTTGTTGGGGATTGTCGAGCTGCTATCGATATCAGCTCCCCTTCAAATTCTTTCACACTTCCACCTCTTTCAAAGTCTTGTAACAATCCTCAATATCAAGGCCTAGCTGTGAGCTTAGATACTATATGGATAAGACATGGTTCACAGATTTTGGTGTGACTGCCAGCAGAATATTGACAGTATTGTTCCGTGACGTCAGGAAAGACAGTTGGCTTGGGTGTCGGATCGGGACGAGTATGGATATGTAAAGTTGAATTTGGCACATCTCACGACCAGGAGCAGGGTGTGGCGTTCTTACTTAAGTTACTAGGTTAATTTTATTCTTTCTTAAATACACCTATTCAAATGGGGCAGGGAATTGATACAACTTATACCCTACGAATTCGCGGTAGTGAAGCTTCAATCTCCCTCTGGATCAAGTGAAAGATGACTATCCGTACTGAAGATTTGCCACTTGAGGATTGTTAGAGCTGGACGAAACGCATCGATCGCGCTACTGCAAGTATGGCCAACCCGTTCCTGCCCCAACCTTGGAAAGGTGCGAACTGAGTGCTTATGTAGCATGGTTTGCAAAGCGTATAAGTTACTGGCGAACTTCTCTGCGATAAATAACCGAGTTTTCATGGGCGGGCATGAAAATTTGTTGCTGTGGGTTTATTACCACTCAATGCTGTGAGGAAATTTAAGCGCAGTTTCCAATATTGTGTCCTAATTGGAGCACATAGGCTTAAGATTATACGGCAAAACTGTGTCTAGCATGTAAACAGCAACTGCAATATATAAAACAAATACATATATAACGTACAAACGAGGAGCCAACTAGTCACACCGATGGTGTAATGATGTAAAGCTATACCTGGTTTCGCTAGATTACATCGTCCAAAATCGAATTAATCAACTCCCCTGGTCTTAGCGCCTGTCCTTTCGGCGCCACTCCCCTTCACTTAGCCCAGCAATGCACTCAGTATATCATAGTCGACTAGACCTTGAAGTTCTTCTACCAGACTCTAAAGGGCTGGAGTCTATCGGCGCCGCTTGATGGAGTTGCACTGGCAGGAGCCTGGATGAAAGAACTAGTTGAGGACCCAGTCCTAGTCCTCACCGACGTTGTGGTAGTTGATTGAATGTATCTGCTAGCGATACTGCTTGTTTTACCAACAGGGCTGCCTTGATCATAGTAAGTTCCATATTCCGGATGAATTAATGGAAAGGGGGCGTTCAACATACTACAAGTCAACGACAAACTACTACAGTCCTTGAAACATGCGCTGACTTGGAGATTGCAAAGGCTTGCGGAGAAGGAATCTGGACAATAGCAGCTGCTAGAAGTCACCGTACAGCTCCCGCAGCTAGCTGTATTCATGCGAACGCACTGTCCATCGGATTTTAGTAGGCCATTCCATTGAGAGATAAAAAACGAGACACTTACAGATCCACAATCCGCAGCAGTCAACCCCCATGACAGAGACAGAATTGCCAAGTATAAATTGAGCCTCATTTTGTGCTGATTGCTCCGGTTATAATCTGGCTGCAGCGCTAAATGTCTAAATGCTGCAATGGTAAGCTTCAGTTGCAAGATGTTACAACGTTTACAGATGTTAGACCCCAGCAAGCCTTTATACACTTCACCTGGAACCATGAAATTGTTACCAAGTCAAATAATTCTTGGGCCAAGAGACTTCCCACCTTCAGCTGACCGGTTCGTGGGCATAAATCCAACCAGATAAAGCCTCGCGTTGCTTTTTCCCGGCTAGAATTTCCTCATGGACAATAGCTCAAATGCTTGTTCCAACGATGTCCTGAATATTTTCGGTTGGAGGTTAGTTTTAGCTAAATTTTCACCATTACTGGAACTTGGCGGCGACCTACAGCCACTTACATTGACAACTAACAATTATCGGGCCTCGCCTTCGCTGGAGTGGCGTCTGGTTTTTGATGAAGTCTTATCGAGTAGTTCAGCCACGTTTCTAGGCCGGATTTGAAAGCGGATATAAGTGCAAAGATACCAGCGGGTATGGAAGTATCGTGTATATGTTCTCAGACTGGTTTTCGCAGAGGGAGCGAGGGACTCAATGACAGGGGGGATGACCATTGCAGTGTAATGATAAGTTGGTCAAGTTCAGAGTCAGACAATTACTGGATACCAATCGTAGAAGGATGTCTGAGGGAGAACATCAAGTTGAACACACTAAACTAGAAGAGCTTAGTGCCTGAGAAGAGAGCGGGAGATGATGAGGCTAGAAAGAATAGATAGTACTTGATGGTGGTGCGTCAATGAAGTCCAAGTAAGTAGATATCGCCTTCGAGATTTATCAGAAGCTAATCGGCAACTTCAAATGGCACATATTCCATTCGGCATCTGGCTTCAGATATGAAGAATGTTCACAGAATCAGGTCTTCACTTGCTTGTACCCTAGCACTGTATGCTCAAATGAAAGCCTTCGACGCGATTGGGCCTCATCCGGCAGTTGTCATCGGAAATGATTCACGAGCAAAGAGACTGGTGAAGCCTTGGGCAGGGAGGTACTATATGGAATTTGTTTTCACGGTGTTAGGAAGATAGATGAGGCCAGTGCCACCCATTCATGACATTGGCTTCCTACACGCCGTGTTCGCTTAAGCGAGCATAACCTGACATTCACCTTCGCACTCGATCTCAGCTCATCGACACTCAACCCACGCCGCCGCACCTAAGCACAGTATGTCGGGAACAGAGAAATTGCGAGTCGCCAAGTCACTGGCAACGGAGTAAGTTGCACGTAAATTGATTGACTCCGTACAGGTGGCTAACGGGCTAGCCTCGGAAGTCTTTACGTCCAGGTCGTCGTCGGGGCTGCAGAGCATGAGCGGGTGTTTTATATCTCTGAAAAACTTCTGTGTGCACGCTCAGCCTTCTTCAGAAAGGCTCTGTCTGAGGACTGGAAAGAAGGCCAAGATAAGCTCGTCAAGCTGGAAGAAGAAGACCCAGAGATCTTCGCGCTCTACGAGTATCTCAGTCATCACAACAAGGTGCCCGTCTTAGGTTCCTCGAAATACCGCCCTGAAACTTTTGAAGTCGATTACAGGGCCGAAGAGCTCCTTACTGCCAAACTCTACATTCTATGCGAGTTCCTCGGCGACGTTATTTCAAAGAATCTTCTCGTGGATGCGATGATGGAGGGACTGAATGAAACATTCCTCTTCCCCTGGCCAAAAACTATTTCTATGATTTACGATGGTACTTCGGAGCATAATCTCATGCGCAAACTTCTCCAAGATTTCTATATTCTCAATGCTGCTCCAGGCTGGTTCGTGGACATGGTGGTCGATGAGTTTCCGAAAGAATTTCTCTTCGCGGTTTGTGTGGGGCTCGTAAATAAATCATATCTCTCGAGGTCTCTACCTTTGAAGAACGACTCCCAATATTATGAGAAGGTCGAGGGAGAGAGTTTGAATATTGGCCAATCTTCGAATACGGAGAAAAGGAAGAAGAAGGCTGTGCGGAACGAGTAGGTAAGTAAATTCACACATGTCCACAAATTTCGTGTCAACTGTTTAGACATTCTAGTCTTGGGAATATTTCCGAATTCAGCACAACACGGCAATAGCTCTCTCAGTGAGTGGTGGAGTTTTGGGACGGTGTTCACACGGGTGCTTGTTGCATGTTTGATTCTCCAGAGGTCCTTTATATTCCAATGTTGCAGACTTGATATGCCAGTCAGTGTTCGAGCATGAAGACTCCTTTGGTGCAAATACCCTCGACTTATGCGAGGGTTACGTACGAACATCGAGCATAGACAAAACACTGAATATCAACACATTCCTCAAGCACCAAGTGATGTATGAGCGATATTTGCACACCACAATACACACGATATCACAACCCCCTCCAATGGAACATGAATAGACGTCAAACCTGCAAGCCTAACTCTATTCTATTCACTCATCCCATTTCCCGCACCAAATCTGCCTGTTCCATGGAGATGATATGACGCTATAAACTTGTCCCCCGCTCTCTTGTTCCTACCAGACCTCAAGTTTTGGAATCATTTTGATTCATCCAAACCCTACCATACACACACTGTACAATCACCATCCAAGCCCTAACGAACCAGTACCATACCCATACCCCATACCTACCCACACCTTGTCCAATATCACCATCCCTCAGCCTCTCCCCACCCCCTTCACACCATCCATCAACCCATTCCAATCCGGCAAACAAAGGCACTAACTACATCCAACCCAAGGCACGAGGCACAAAAGGCACCCACATCAAACAAACCAAACATGTATACGATTTTCTCTCTGGGTATCAAACTAACAAACAAGTCCCCTCATTCCCGCCTACTCCAAAGCCTCACCACGAAATCCCCTAGCCTCCCTTGGCCCAGGATTTCTACACCTGAAAAGCATCGTGAGATCAACAATACCCTTCCAACAATACCTTCACAGTCCGCCTAACCCTCCTATTCCCCCAGCTCCTCACCATCCCCGATATCCCATCCCCGACCGCACCTCGCCGATGCACCTCGCCGAACCCCATCCCCGATACGCCTCGCCGACAACCCTCGCCGACACACCATCCGCAATACACAGTCCTAGATGCACCATTCCAAATACACTCCCCTAAAACACTGCTCCCCCAATAATAAACACCCTCTCCTCCTCTCGCCTAACCCAGCCCACGACTTTATTCGCCGCCTGCGCCAACGCAACTCTACTTGTCGTATTCGGCGCTACAACATACAATTCGAACAGTGGCGTAATCCACGCCAGACTGATATTCGTTGTACTAGTCTCATGCATGATTTTCAGACTCGATGGTTTAGCATGTAGACTAGCGTGGAGTTTATGGTAGAGATCCATTAATCTAGAGTCACAAATGTTAGTCGCGAGATCATGTGATGTGATGTAGGAAGCGTGACGACCCATGAGGAGCTTCTCCGCCGAAGTGTGGTGAGTTCGGCGGAAGAAGAGCAAAGCTCACACGATCAACTACTCCATGCGGGGAAAAGGGATCATGGAACATACCTCCTCCTCTCCACGCCTCTGAAATACGGCTCAAGGCTCGGCATAGTAAACTGCACATTCCCACGACTCTTATACAGAAAATGCCTCAAAGGACTTCCAGGCACGACATCCGTGCACTTGGGCCTCCCCAGTCTAACCGCCTTTCGAATTAGATCAATGGAGCCGTTTTTTTGCAATTGCTGTATAATATGTTAAGCCTGAATTATGGTACTAGAATGGTTGCCTGATACAGAACCATGATTCGGGGTGGACAAGTGTGCAGCGTACAAGGAAACAGGCAATTGGTGCGGAGGGCGTTCGGCGGACGATAGACGGAGCGTCGGACTTAATGAGGGCCCGGAGCCGCGGAAGTCGGCCGTCGGAACATTTTGAAAGGACAGAGACCCTGAAAAAAGCGTGGGGACGGAGGAACAGGTGATGAGGGATATGCAGAAGGATGGATCGGGAAAAGTGAGGGGAAGGTGTAGCGTGCGAGAGAACGGAATGGAATTCAGACGTACATCAACAAGGTCATCCCTCATGCCGCGTAGTTCGAAGAACCCCTCCTTGTTCGCACTGATCAGGAGGATGGCGACTTCATCCGCATCGCCTTCCCTGCTCTTTGGTCGTTCGGCTATTTGCTCGCTTGGGTGTTCGAGGTCCAAGAAGCTGACGTACATGTAGAGATAGCCTGTGTTGTTAAAGCCAGGCAGACAGAGCGGAATCCAGTTTTCGCCGCCGCCAGCCTTGACAGACCCGGCTTCAAAGAGCATGTTGAAGATGAGCTGGAGATCGCCAGGGTGCAAGGAGTGCTTTTTGGGTCGCACGACTGAGACGAGCTTTCCAGAGGCGACGATGAGGCCGTAGAGAAGTGACTCAGAGCGCGTCTTTAGTAGAGTACTATTGATGACATGGCGATGAGACTTGCGCAGCTTCAGACACTCTAGAGCGGACAGTAGTGTTGACGGAGAGCCACGTGTGAAGCCGTCTGAAAGCGCCGACAGCAGCGTCTCTGTGCCCTGGAGGGGCCGGCGGAGGTCAAAGGAGGCGCGGTTGGCAAACATGCGCTCCATGATGGGGAGCGTGAGGGTGGACAGAATCTGCATGTATAGCGCGTCGAGCTGTGCGCGAAGCTGGGAGTCGCTCTCTGGCAGCCGCGAGATGGCAACGAGATTCAGCGGCCCCTTCGACACAACCACAAACCGAACATCCCCGGCCGTGAAGCCCCTGAGATCATCGTGGGCGCCCTGGTAGAAAGAGATGAGAGTCTGTATCACGCCGATGTAATTTGTGATCAATTGGTCGTCACCGTGGCGGCTGTAGATGGGCTTGCCTGCTGAGGACAGGATCATGAAATGCTTGAGTTTTGCGCGGAACTGCAACATCACGGGCCCTATTGCAGCACAAATCAGCGCGTGTCCCACATCTACCTACGGCGCTGGGTGCTTCTGACCTTCATTGGATCCGTCGCCCTTCATCTCCTCAACCTCGTCAAACTCTTGCTCAAATGCGCTGTCAAATTCTGGGTCGGGAGAGAACATGCTCTCCGTCTCTTGGTCCACAAAGCGGTGGCCCAGCGACCGCAACAACGTCTGGTCTTGCACGCCCAGGACATCGCCCAATATGCTCTCTCCATCGCCGCCTACCCCAATGGTGAGGGCGGCGCTGCGGATGCTCGCATTGTCGTCCCCATGGTTGGTGCCGTGATTGAATTGGTGTCGCTGCGGATGCGAGCCCCCCGACGAGAGCGACTGGTCCCTTGAGGACTCGTGGTAGGTCTGGGTGTTGGAGTACGAGAGCTGGGTGGTCGCTTGGGAGACGAGCTGTGGTCTTGAGGGCGTCGGCGAGTGCGATGTGGAGGGGCGCGATGCGGGCTGTTTTGGGCGCGGGGGGAGGGGCGGCGGCGTGCCTTCTCGCGAGACGTCGGCGGGGGGGCTGCAGAACGAAGTGCTACGCGACCGGCTTCCTATGATGTTGATGGTGGGGTTGGCGAAGTCGTGCTGGGAGCCGCCCGCGTCGCTCTTCTTGCAGGACACTGTCGGAGAGCTTGCGCCCGCTGCGTCGGGGCCACTGTGCCCAGTCTCCTCCATTGGGACCGAAGTGTCGCTGTATCATGGGAAGCTGCTAGGACACGGCAGCCGGGGCACACATGGCGAGGGAGCGCGCAGATTTGAGGCTGCCATGGTGGAGTGGGTGCTGCGGGCTTGGATGCGGACCTGACGCCGATGACATGGTTGGCATAGCACGGGCCGCGTGCAGCTGCAGCTGCAGCCAACCACAGCCGCCAGGCGATGACATCCGACTCCGATCACTGTCTCCGGCACCTCCGATTGCTGTCGGACCACAGTAGTAGGGTAGACGGGTATAATATTATGCGTCTGCGAACAGGATGGCATGAAAGCACGCGGGCAACTAGAGCAACCTGACACCGCGACAATACATACAAATTTCAGAGGTATGTATGTATGTACATACATACAGCGCCATCCTCCGCCCTCTCCATAACTACCGTCGTCCATGCTTGGCTTTCATACTGGTGCACCCAGGTTCACCCTGCAGCAACTACACGTTTTTCCTGCCCTATCCTGTTCTGGAGAGCTTTGGGGTAATTCAGTCGTTGCAGTCTTGATCTTATCGTGAGGCTTACTAGAGGGAAGAAGACATCCTATGAGTCGAGATAGAATGCTCGCAACAGCCTGTTCAAACACCGATGAACATTTCATGATATCGTGAGACCCTGGCGATATGATTGCATGAACGAAAAGCCTCCACCCTTGTTTACACATTCTTGTTTCATCGTACAAAAGTCTGCCTCAGGTTGTCGCCGTGATCAGACCTTTCTTTCCATTGCTGGCTCCACCCGCAGTAGGTGCTCATTGTCGGAGGCGTCGTCGTGTACGAGATGTACGAATTAGACGAGGCTGTTTCCGTTTCCAACTACTTGGGATGGAGAACTGTTCTCTATGCAATTGCTGCATCTGAGCGCACTTCACTTCCGCGGCGGCTTTTGCCACGTGAGCTCCTTGAATTGTGCCTTCACCTCGTCTCGGAAATGGTCAAATGCAGAGGGTCCGGTTCCTGTGATGGGTGTGAACACTGCACACTACAATTTTGACAGTGCGAACGTACGCTGTAGTCCGTTTTGCTCCTCCATGGGCGGGAGGCGGTTAACCTTACGGTAGATTTTGTGGATGGCGCGGTTGAAGATAGGACTGCGGATGAGCTGCGCATAGCCCAGTCAGTGATCAGCGTCTTGGTGAGACACATCTCGACAGATGATCAAAGGGTGGACACACTCTGTCGGCTGCCCATGCCTAGAATCGAAGCGTCAGTTTGATCCGCCGCAAGCATCGGACAGGAGGCAAACCTCGAATGCAAGGAACCACGGCGACATGATGACAGCAGTCTCATGCGATTGTGTGGGCAGGGCCGACGGCCATGCAACTGCGGAATCGCACAGTGGATGCAGCGGTTGCAGCGGTGCTGGGTGAGGTGTGCAAGGCGGAGGTGCAATTGATAAGTGACGAAAGGCCGCTGGCTGCCGAGGTGGGGACTTTACGCCATTGGCCAAACGGGCCGATATCCATCTGGGTATGGACTACTAGTTATGAATTACTTTTCAAGCCAGACAACACTGCTCTCCTTTCTTGTCCTTGCAACACCCATCTCCCCTGTATATACCACTCCAAGGCCGCTTCCCAAACGTTCCAAAACCTACATTTCCTTCAGCCCTGCCTGGCCCACCCGCTTCTAGAAAAACGACCTCCGCGGCCCTTCCCGTCTCGCAATCTCGAGACCCGATTACAGATTACAGATTCGCTCTGCCGCTGCACGCAATTCTGCGATCCCGGTTCCTGGGGAATCAGCCGAGACAGCCTTCAATACTGTTTCCTGGGGCAGAAGTGCTCGAGAACGCCCAAATAGGAGCACAAGCAGTCGGCGCTTTCACCTCCAATCACGCTGCATCTGCGCGCGCGCGACGACAAACAGGTCAGCCACTGAGACGCTGTTTCACGGCGTGTCGAGTCTCGCTGTCAAGTCCGCTGCTGGGTCTAAATATAAAAGATACAGCAGTATATCTGGCGCGGCGTCCTCGCTGACCAGCCGGCGGTGGAAGCACACGACTTGTGTCGGTGTTGATAATCCCTCTTGCGACAGCGCCCTCCGCCGCACGCCACCCGGTATCGACTGCATTGAGTGGCGGGAGCACCGTTGCGATCTGGCCCTCGTACCCTTCTCGCTCCTGCAGCGCCCCAAACGGTAACGTCGCTAGACGCTAGCAGCAGGAAGCCGTTCAAGCTGCAGAAGCTCCGGGCTTTAAGGCGGAAGGCCAAACTCATCGGCGGGGTGAAGACCGACCACACAACACCAAACATGTCGGGCCCGCTCGCAGTGCCGGCCTCGCCCTCGTCGTCGAAGCGCTCGCGCAGCAGAGACAGCTCGCGGTCGGCCGCCACGTCGTCGAACAATACGCCCTTCCTCACGCCCTCCGCCAGCGCCCCCAGCTTGGTGATTCCAGACAATCTCCAGGCCCCCACCATCGTCGAGCCCTCGCCGGAGGACCCCACCCCATACCCCGCCTTCTTGCGGCTGAATAGAGCAGGCAGGTATTCACAGCCCGCAATGGCGCCAGAAGGAAGGTTGGCTGACTGGAGAAGCAGATATCCACACCAAGTTTATCGATCTCGAATGGGAGCATCGCCGGCGGATGGCGCAGGGCGCCCAGAGCAATGAGGGGGACCAGCCGTCGCAGTGGGCAAAGTGCGGGGGCGAGGAGGTCATGAACCGCAACAGATATGCCAACGTCGACCCGTACCAGAACAACCGGGTGAAGCTCAAAGTGCCCGAGGGACACAGCGACTACATCAATGCGTCGCCCATTGTGCTGGAAGCAACAAAATCGAAAAAGATTACCAAGTTCATTGCAACCCAGGTGAGCAAGCTGCAGTCGTGGTTTTGACCCCACTGACATTGGAATGACAGGGCCCCAAGTCCGACAGCTTCGCACACCTATGGCGCATGGTCTGGCACGAGACGAGCTCGCCTGCCGTTATAGTGATGCTCACGCAAACGCACGAGTCGGGCCGTGAAAAGTGCTTCCAGTACTACCCACGCGATCCTGCCACGCCCGACCTTGATCTCAACCCCGACGACGAGTTCGAAGACGGCTTCCACCATATGCTGAAGCTAGAATCACTGGAGGAGAGTGAGGAGGCTAGGGCGCACATTCGAGAGCTGAGCATGACCAGCAAAGACGGCGATGAGACCAAGCAGATTTGGCATTTGTTGTTTGGAGGGTGGCCAGACTTTCTAGTCCCCGAAGGCGCCGACCGGGTTGCTCTGCTCAAGCTAGTGGAACTGTCTAGGGAGAAGAACTTGGACAATGCGACGAATGCCCGAATCGTGCACTGCAGTGCTGGAGTGGGTCGCAGCGGGACTTTCATCGCGCTCGACTGGCTATTACAGGAGCTTGAAGAGGGCAGCCTAGACACGCTAGAAGACGACGAAGACCCGATTGTGGCAGCCGTTGACATGCTACGGCAACAGCGCATGATGATGGTCCAAGGCGAGACACAATTCACTTTCCTGTACGACGTCATGCGCGAACGCTGGCGAGATCGCTGGGCGAGACTGCATCCCGAAGAGGCAGAGAAATTAGGCGTGAACATTGACGAAGAACCAACAGCCAAGAAACCGCGACGAGAGATGGAAGTCAGTTCGCGAGATCATGAAGACGAAGATGCGAGGGCAGAGCTTGAAGCCGAGCTCGTAGACGCACAGATGGAGTTTGAGCACGGAAAGACATGAGGATCTTCCACTTCTCAGAGACGTTCTCCATCCGATCTTCCACTTGGCCCCTTGCTCTTTCTTGCCCTTGCCCTTGCCCTCCTCTCTTCCTCTATTGCACTTGGCGATATGTTCTCGATCATTGCATTTCTTGCTTTTCGCGCGTCTCGTTTCTCTGTAATGCTCTAGCATGATTTCTTTTGGGCATTTAGGTCGCTGCTGCTGCTGGGTGGATGCATAGTCTGATCTGGGCTGGTCTGGCCTGGTTGGGTTGGGATGGGACGGGGTTGGATAACTGGTGATACCTTGGGGATACCTTTTACTTATTTATTTGTCTGTTTCTCTTTCAGAACGCATGAGCGTACTTGCAAGTACCTACCGTATATGACCCTGCACTTCTATAGACCGATCAAAACCTTCGTGGCCCTGGCCTCGAGTCCTCCATTGTATCTTCCTCAACTATCCACCAATGTGCCATGCACGCCATGGACTTCTTAAAGGCGTGATGAACTGTACCGCAAACCCCAGGAGTATAGAAACCCCCCCTCTCGGATGGAGCTTCTTCAAAATTCAGTCTCTGGCGAGTCTTGTCCCCCGTCCCTCTCATCGCCATTGGCTGTTCGTAACCAATACCTGCACTTGGAATGAAAGATTTGGATATAACCACAGGTAGATTCACACCAAGTCTACCCGTCCTACGTATCACCTGTTCCCTAACCCCTCGGGCCCGACCTCGGGAGGTATTGGAAGCGTTCCCGTCCGTCCTCGCACTCGGCCCTCTCTTCTCCCGGTCCCTACACCGACTCCCCGCCGAGCAGCCCTTTTCCATCCGTAAATCCGGCTCCCGTCCAAGCCACTTGGCGAAAACAACAGCTAATACCCAGCGTTTTCGCACTGTGCGGTTTTAGCACCACAAATCCGCCGTTGGTTCGCATTGGCATCTCGGTCTCTCGGGCTCTCGCCGGTCGCGGTCCACGGACTGCGCTCGAGATCGGCATCTAGGATTCCCATACTTGCAAGTACGCACCATGTCAGAAAACTTGCCTGCATCTCCTCTCCTGGCGACCAGCAGGAATTAAGTGAGGCTACCCTGGTGGTGCGGGCAGCCTTGCCAACGCTTTTCCGCATCCGAAATGTCTTACAAATGCGCGTTGCAGGCGCGAGGCTGGGTAAACTTACGGCGCTGGCGTATTCGCGTAGACATGGGCAGGGAAGGCCGTCAAGTGCAAGAATCTTGCCAATCGCCAAGGTCTCCGAGATTATATGTACATACATGTGTGTGCGTGATTGATTTCCAAGACGAGCGTTGTTCCGTCTTTCGGACGTGGAATGATTCCGCGGAACCTCCATGGAGTCCATGGAGTCCGTGGAGGGGGCTCGGAGGTGGCTAGTGATTGGTCATTTCAAAGCAATTGGGGTTATTTAGGTGGTTCAGGGTAGGACGACATAATAGTAACAATAAACGTGGCAGCTATGACGCTCGCTGGAACGGACCAGGGGCGGGGTGGAGAAGAGCATATTGCCGAACTCAAGATTCGGGGCTTTGTTGAAGCTTTGGGGTGCGCACGAGCACCTAGCGTCGTGATTGTGGGGGAACAGAACGGCCTCGATGGGGGGATTATACCGCATTGCTTTGCAATACATCAAGATATATGGAGGTTTTATGGTGAGCAATGCAGAACGAACGCGAGAGATGATCAGCTGCGACGTGAAACTGCGCTTCTATATGGCCAATTCAAGAACCCATCTGCAAGGCAAGACGGGCATGATGCATCTGCATACACATGTCTGGTAATCATCTAGCAAAGCAGGGTGGAGAGACCATTTTGGCCGTCAGCCCTGTGAGTCACGAGTTCTTCAAAGGAAAGGCGTCGCGGAGACAAAGATCGCTGATCACTATTCATATCGGCCCAGCATCGGACTCCTCCTGCACGCATCTCCATTATTCATCCGCGCATGTGGAATTCCACCTCCACGTCCGCCAGCCTTTGACGGCCAACTCCACCCCCCTTCCACCCTCACTTCCTCCCGACACACGTGTATCAATCAGCAAGCCTCAATCTCTCCTCCTAGCCCTACCCATCACCCCTCTTAGCGATTATCAAACAACTAATCCCCCTCAGCCTCCCCCCAATTGCATCATCTCCGTTTCCCTCTCCAATCTCCAATAGTCTGATTTTGCACCACTAGTACTCGTTACTTTTCGCATTGAAGAGGGCGTTTTCGCCAATTCGAATTTGATGCAAAGGGCGGAAGACCTTGAAGTGGAAAGCGACTAATGAGGTTCGTTTGCACCTGGGTTAGGCAACCTGCCTAC
Source organism: Amniculicola lignicola CBS 123094 (assembly GCA_010015725.1). Lineage (NCBI taxonomy): Eukaryota > Fungi > Ascomycota > Dothideomycetes > Pleosporales > Amniculicolaceae > Amniculicola > Amniculicola lignicola. The sequence continues at coordinate 1,692,686 of ML977556.1, forward strand.
TCCTACTTGGGCGAAGGGGCGGAAACCTAAAGCCTGTTTCTGGATCTGGGGAGCATGTAAGCTTACGCGGGTGGTAGGTACTTTGATGGTTTGTGCTGATGGATACGCCTTGGGGTTAGCGAGATTTGATATGGTGGGTGCATTTTGGTGATGAGAAGGCTTTGTTGGTGTTGTGCGTAGTTTGGGGGAGAGGAGAGGTGCGGTGGGATGGGTTTGGGTCAGTGATTGAATTTGTACATGGGTGGGTGCTTGGGATGAGCCACGCGGATTGAGGGTCTGCGGATTTAGGAATTAACATATTTGAAGATTGGTTTTATATATAGATGGAAGAATGTCATGGACATATGCCCAGGAACACATATATGCTAAAAGCTATTCATTTCAGCGCCATATTGTAAAGTCTCCGGACTTTAGTACCGTATAGACATGCATACCAACATGTACCCAGACATCACATCCCAGGAAACTTTATCTCCCCTCTCCTAGCACTGCCAACCAGTCAGGCTTCCCGCTCGCCCTCGCATCTAGACTTTCGTCCGTGGTTTTACCCGTTACCCCTTCCACTCTCTATCCAGCCACCTGGAATGTCTCCGCTGATGTGTGAACTAAAACCACAATGTCGATCTTGTACTACGGCCTGAAACAGATGAGATTAGTGGCTAGGGGGAAGTTGTGGCTGCTGAGGAGAGCTGGAAGATCGCTTCCGATGGTACTCAGATTGGGTGCCCGACTTTTGTCGGGATGGGAGAAGTGGTTGATTGGGATTGTCCGTGAGCAAGCGAGGCGCATGGTTAGGGTACATTGGGAATTTCAGCTTGAATTGTGGGAAAATCTTGTTAAAGTGCTTGGGGACGCTTGGGGGAAGGTTTTTGATAGTGATTGCTGCCGGCGTGATTTCGACGGGTGGGGGAAGAGCAAGGTTCTCGATCCAGTTACCAAAAGAAGATGTTGCCTCTCTCAGAGTAGTATGCCTCCGTTGCTGGATCTCTTCTATCCTTCAGTAATGACCCATACTGTTAACGATTAGATAAACCCAATGCTTGAAGTGTTCAACCTAGTTCGGATAAAAGATCGGAGTTCCGAGTCAGAGTCAGCTTTGCCATAGCTTCGATTGGCAGTATCAGGGCTGCACGGGTCCTGGTCTCCCTTTTCTTTTGAGCATGATGTTACCCAAGTACTGTTTGAAAGTCATTTTCAGGCTGACATGAAACAAAGCCAAATAAGGATATATAGGCGCTTATCTATCTCCATACTTGGAACGCAGCTCGGATAGTACACTTTGATTTATGGGCATGTTTTGCATCTAACCGTAAGGAGGAGAAAGGCGCTAGTCATTGCGCTTTGCCCTAAGATATGTGATGTCCAGCTCTCATCCATTCTTTTGATCCACTCCTGTATATCCGGACACAATAGTGTGAAGGTTTCGAAAGTTGGGAGTTGTTGCACATGGAGATAGAAGAGGAAAATGGGCAAAAAGAATACCTGTCATTTCAGAATACTTTGTATCCAAGCCCGAGTCGACTTTCCGACATTTCAGCCTCATTCTCACCTAGGATAATGATAGACTTTTGCCGATAATGTCAAAAGACTTTATGTGATATTTTCAAAGATCGCTGTAAGAAGAAATAAACAGCGCGTCATCACAGGACAAAGAACATCTTTGCAATGATGTTGCGATGCCTTAATCGGGATACAGGTCGCGCCACACTCCCCGACCCCACAACAACTACGCAAGCCACACACAATCAAACACGTACCATCTATAATTTCTCTCTCGTGCGTCAAACCGAACACCAATTATCCCTTTGGGCCTTACCATTATCCCAAAGCATGTACCACCTACGCCCCATCATCCCTTAGCGGTCAGATCACATGATTGCCAACACACGTACCCACATTGACAGCCTGACCTTCTCCTTTTCAATCCTCTCACATGGATTCATGCATACAGCATACCGTGCCTTACGCTCGCCTCCAACATTTCCTGACAGCCATTGTGCCCCCCACAACCACCCCTTTCCTTTGCTCATCGCCCTCTTCCCAAACTTTTACCGTGGTTCAGCAACACACCCAAGCGCTTAATCGCCGCACAGTCGAGCCCGTGCCGCAATTACCCCTATCCTACATCCAGCCACTCAGTATAGGGCCCAGTAGAAGGGGTATTTTTTGCCTTGCCTTTACCTCACCGTTGCTACGAAGCTCAACAATTTTCGTGTGATGGTTTTGTGTTCCATGAGAGGCGCGCCGTAGAGGTCTGGTTTGGTTTGTTGAAGTGGGGACTGTGATAATGTGATTGTCTTCGGGACTTCTGAATGGATGGAGGCGTCTAGATGGAGACGCGTGAGATGTCTCCGTTAGGGAATGTGTAAAAGGTTGCTCGGTACGGCGTGCCTGCTGTATAGTTACGGCCGGAAAGTCAAGCCCCCGAGGCTGCTTTACTCATTACGCATGTTGGTGGAGTAGTTGTACGTTGAGCGGTGATTGACTGGTGAGGAGTGGTAGCGGGTAATTGATGAAAGGTACGGTTGAGGCGCAGAATATGCTCGCCAATCGCCTTGTGACTGAAAGTTCGGCGTCAGATGCATTGCGGTTGTTGTGGCATAGCAGTGTCTTATAGGACATGAACGGTGAGGGAAATAGAACAAACGCGGCAAGTAGAATATGTAAGGACCTCGCCTCCGGAAGCGTTGTAACCTAGGAAGTTGCAAAGCTGAGGCCACAGAATATTTTGTTTGATAGTTGGAATTCGACAGTTGGCGGCGCCGTAAGATTCAAAGTTACAAGAAAGATAATAAGGATGGTTCTCTTCAATTCCCATTGCGCCTTTTCTTTGCGCCTCGGGGCTCAGATGGGCCAGACTCGGAGAGTGTTTGAGACCAAGATATTGTGAGGTCCGATATTTTTGAAGTTGAATATAGTCGCTCAGACAGACATCCGAAAAATCTCCACGCTAAGGACATCGGAAAAGGGACATGCTTTCTAGGACGGCGGCCCCATAAGTGTTTGGAGAATCTTGGATAAGGTTTGTTTCTCGGTTCGTTGCCCAGCTTGCATGAAAATTACGTTAGCTCAAATCAAAGAGAAAGCCACATGCACATTGCAGGTGGAGGCTTGCACACGGAAATCCGATGCGTAGAAGAACGGAGAAGAGGAATCTTGGTAAGCCATCGGATTTTGGGGCTTTACCATTCTTGTGGATGAGTTTTCTTTGAGGAATTGCATTGGTCGGGGGATTAGAGTGGAAGAGTCTTCAAACCGAATGGAGTTCGGAGCGTGGAGTTGTTTCGAGTGGCCTGACTGCCTGATAGTTTGATGACGAAGTCGAGGTGTTTGAACCGTTTTTTGTCGGCCGATGGAACCATGTGCTTCCTCCCTCAGGATTTCCCATGATAACGAAAAAAAAACCTAGAGACGAGGCTGAGCGTACTGCTGTGGAGACGGTAGCTACGAGTACCGGTATCTCATGACAGGTTGATTTAAGAGGGCCGAACCGATAACCGAGATGGAAGGTGAAGAACACGAGGTTCCACACATGGTCAATCAGGAACCCACCCCGGTATCGCTTGGTGTGACTTTTCTTACTACCTTGCATACTGCGATTCTCACTATGAGTTGATCGGTAATCTGAAGTGATATCTTCCAAGCCAGCGCTAAGTCTTCTCTGTCGTGAAGGGGGGATTATTCGGAAATGGCACAGTTGCCGGGGCTGCTCCACAACAGTACTCTGTATGTGTGCTTTTCCCTTTAGACAATAACGTTATGGTTCGGATGTAGTTGAAAAACGAGTAAAAATAGCTTTACTACATCGTAAATGCTTCAAGTTGACGGTACTCGGGCTGGTTTATCGTGACAGTGGCTGGAAAAAAATCGTAAAGCGAAGCTATTGCTCATGCACCCGCGCGCGATTCAACTGCTTCAAGACATTGCTGTCGTGTTGTTATTTCGCTTCTTCGATGACCAGACTCTTACCAGGAAAGGAGATATGGGACTAGACTCGAAGTACATAATGCAACACCATCTTGCAGTCTTATGAGCCTTGCGCTGAGATGAAGAAGGATGATGCCTTTTCAAAAGACTCGAAATCTGCAAATGTTCCATGGCCATGAAGTTTCAATGTTTTCTGGAATCCGATGGTGCCCTGAGCGGAAGTCGGATACTCAGGTCTCCGACTGCCGATTCCCGCAAGATTTCGTCCTTGAATGCCAAGGGTAGAATTCCTTCAAGATAATTGCGGTATTACCTCTGTAATGAGGGGGTGAACCATACGGCAGATTTGCACGCCTTAAGGGCACGCATATGTCTTGTGCGAGGCTCAACCTGGCTTGGAGTTCGACTCATTGCGAATTAGCGATCGTGGTGGTGGGTGGCCGAGACGCTGGGTATCACCCTAGACGAATACGCGCAATAATGCGAGAGCGAAACTGCAGGCGCCTTTTGTGGCCAATGTCAACGGTTAAGACAAGGCTGAAAAGATGAGGGGGGTGATCTTGGTCGGCGGAATGCGCGTAAACGGAGAGTAATTTGGCCAAGAGGATTCCCAAGACTATGGTTTGAAAGTTGGAGAGGCGGAGTCCAGAAGTTCGTGGAGTGATGATGTGGTTTTCGTTCTTGGTCGCATGTGATTGGCTTGCTCCACACTTGACAAGACTCTCGTCTTCACAGCCATGGCCATCAATAGAGAGGATGGGAACATAGCCTGTAATCACATTTGTTTGTCATCGCCCTGGGATAGACTTCCTCAATCGCGCAGCCCGGAGTACCTGAAAGCTATTTGGAAGAGCAGTGGGAGACCCGAATTCTAGAAAAAGTAAACGGGAACGCGGTGTGGCTGAATAGTGGCGTGTGGGGATACGACTCGGTTAGTCAGTCTGATATGGTGCATATGCTCGATCGAAATGCATGGTAATTTTCCCTCGTTTGTGTTATCCTTCCTGTCAGGTCAGGTCATTGTTTTTCAACATCTATATCAGATACAAAAAGTAAACGTACCTATATACATCAAAGTGAGGCAAGCTCTGAGCCCGGGATATCAAGTCTGCCAATGTCGTGGGAGGAATCCCTGGGTGATTGGCGAGAGCGGGGAATCGTGAATGACAAGACATTGAGTTAGAAAAAGGAACCCACCAGTGTTTTAGATCAAGAGAGTCGTTCTTGGAAGTGATTTCTGGGGCTTAGGCTTTCTTTCTGATTCGGAGTGTATACGGTGACTGGTTGTGGCTGTAATCCATGAGGCTTTCTGGTGTCTCGAGTTACGCCGACCATCTAAGCTCTTCTTCAGACTCTGGGATGGCCAGCAAACGTGGTTGGGTTTCATTGGAGTCGCAGAGTGCGCCCTGGTCCAATTAGAAGCTACGGTTCACCTCCGCTGGATGTTTCGCTCCTGGCTGCACACCATGACTGCTCGACGTCCTGATTTGGAAGGGGTTTCCTAGTTATTAACGCAACCTCATATGGAGTGTTATCAAAAAAAAGGCCACTCTCATTTGGAGACTATCTATCTTGTATATAAAAAAAAGGAACAAAAGGCCTACGTTATAGCAAACTGAAATAAAGAAACGAGCTCTCTAAACTGTGAAAGCTGGAGAGACATCACCAACCCTATGCTAATGCTAGGGCTTATTCAAAGCATATATTGATGTCAAGTACCCTGCCTTCGTGGTAGATGGCCTGTGTTTATCTGTTTAACCTTCTGGGTGGTTGCAGGATCGCTCCTGCATACCCCACAACGGCCACTTGGTAAGCCATACTGAGACGCAAGGGCAATCACCAGAAAGCCTCACGATGTTTGCCGTCGTGCTAGAGCGCCGCTACGGGGTAGAAGAGTGGAGAGTTTCGCGTGAACGCTGCTCTGGCACAGATGAACGATGAGTGGCCAGCTTAGTGCGCGAGTACAATTGCCCAAGAGGGACATCACTGATCTATATATGTAATCTGTGTAGAGTTTTGCGAACAGCACTGTCATTCGTTGAGATCGCTGACATGCCTTTTGAAAGCGCTGACGTGACATGTGAAATTTAAGCGTCCCCTCAATCTGCACGGTGATGGAGATTCGCTATTATTCTCGTTTAACAGGCGTCTGAGCGCAGCACCGCGCGTTTTCAATAGGCGGACCCGGGTACGACGAGTACGACGTTCGCAACAATATACTGTTCCGGTTACCTGAGCCACGTTGCCTGACGACTCCAATCTAGCAGTGATCTCGTTCGAGAGCAGAGCTGGGAGTGTGCCTTGACCGGCAGAGGCGTTGAGATTGAAATTTGTTCGCAACCAGAAGAGTCGCGTAAAATGGACAGGGCCAGAGATCATGCATCCGGTTACGGACGTATCAGCGAGAGCGTGAAGTTGCTCGGCTCACATTCGGGAGCAGAATGTGGACCTGTCTCCGAACAGCAGTGTGCGCAAGGGGCCTAACCGATACGCTTGACAAAGAATTGATGATACCAAATGATGAGAAAATCGGGTCCGAAAGAGAAAAAGCAGGATGCTGGAATCAACATATATCGTTACCTTGTGGATTGAGGCGTGCTCAAGGCAGGCTGCAAGGCGTTGATAAGCACCATATAGGAAGCACAGACGAGGATGACCGACATGGACCTGATATTCGGTTTGGGGCAACGCGACTGGCTCGCTGGGAGTGTCGCTCCAGATAGAGTCTTCGGTAGCCAGCATTACCGTCAGTCAGCGCACAGGAGCATCGCGGGCGCTGGATGTGTACCGACCTGGTGCACAACAACGGCCGCCGTGGCTGGGAGGTTGAGGGGTCGAGGAGACAAAGGCGCAAACTCGGACCTTCGGTGTTAGCTATCTTCCCTCCTGAAGAGGGGGCAGCAAATGTCTGAAGCCGTGAGCCATTTTCATGCAGAACAGAGGGCAATTGCGCGGCATAGGAGTCACTTGAGCGGTGCCAGTCCCTTCGCTCGAGGATTTCGGCCGAGGCTGGCCAGCGCGCTGGGAGTTCTGGAAAGGGGTTAGAAGGCGGTTATTGGTGATGAGTGATAATGAAGTGCTGATCACGGGCTCGCATCTGCCGCCTGAAGCGTGTCTTGCCTGTCTGGGAGCGACAGAGTCCTGCTGCTCGTCCGAACTGGAGCAGCGGGCGAGGAGCTGCTCGAGGTCGGCGGCGTTCGCGTACTTCCGACATCCGAGATACGCTCTACGCGCTGCCAGATGCGCCCTTCTCTGTCCCCAGGCTCTCTCGCGCTCCTCGCTGGCCGCGAACGTGATGCGAAGAGTGCCGTAGCGTTTCGAGGACTGCATCAACGAGGTCTTCGAGCATCACGCTCGCGGCGGTGCCCCAGCTGGCCGACTCCGCGCGGCGCTTTGTCACTTGCTTGTGCTCCCGCCGTCGACTGAGCCCAGTGTCTTCGTAAGGTTGGCGCAGCAAACCAATCCTGGCCCCTGTCCCGGGCGAATGTAATCCAACATGCTCCGACCGATGATGTGTGGCCGACGAGCGCACTAGGCGGGGAGCTTTTGCACGCCCGGGTGGATCCCATTATTACACATGCATTAGACCGCTTCTGCTTTGTCCTCGACCATTTGTTAACACCGAGCGCCGTTAGGACCTGCCCACTGACGTGAAGAGATATAATGCGATGGAGCCCACGCATGGGATGGCCTTATTTAGGTTCAAAGACTTCCTTCCCAAGCCACCTCCAGACTCGACTCATCGGTATAAGATTTCTTTTCCCACCCTAGGAATACCACATCGTACCCCTTCGAGCTCTACCAAACCACTGTCCACGATCTGCTAGCTTCCCACTGCACCTGCCCCTGCCTGCTGCCACACCTTCATGTCCTCTCAGCGATCAAGTCCAATGGAGTCATCTCAAGATAATATAAGAAAGCGCGTCTGCAAAGCGTGTGATAGATGTCGTCTCAAGAAATCTAAGGTATGCTGGTGCCATTGCATCGTTGTTGTCCTCTCGTCCTGACTGTCCGCTAGTGCGATGGCGCCAGTCCCTGCAGCAGATGTAAAGCCGACAATGCCATCTGCGTTTTCGGGGAGAGGAAGAAGTCACAAGACAAAGTCTATCCTAAAGGGTACGTTTGAAGTGTTGTGTGCTCCCATAAGCAGGTCGCTAACATGTACAGCTACGTCGAGATGCTCGAGCAGCAACAGGCCCAGCTTGTTTCTGGATTGAGAGAGTTGTACGGTCGGCTACAGAGTGGTCAGGGCTGGCCTGGGCAGCCTCTGCGGGAGGCTCAGAATGGACACCCTCTCACGCACGATATTCTCGAACGACTTGACCTCCTCCACTCCACCAACGACAGTGGCAACAATTACGAGGGCTTTGAGGATGACTGCAACCGCATGCAACAGAAACTTCTTGAGCGTGGAGCACCCTACACCCACCGACGAGGGTCAGTGAGCTCCGACTCCGAACACACCTCCTCCTCGTCTTCTTATGGAGGAACACCAACAACAAAATCAATACCTTACACCGATCCATTCGCACGACATAACGCTCCCCCGACGCCGCCCATGAACAGCCCTTTCCCGAGACAGTCGCAGATTGCACCCTCTTCGATCAAGCAAGAGTCACCGATGGTGCCTACAACATTTATAAACACCGGAGCTCTCGATCCGTCTAACGTAACCGGCAAGCGAGCGGGCCAGGCAAGCGAGTGGGCCACCTCATCAACTTTTTGCACCTTTGCAGCGATCTATCTCAACAACGCAACAAGATAATATTAATATAGTAACTATCCTAGATCAAGCAGTATCTAAAGCACGCTTCTTACATGTTCGTGAGTTGTGGCCAGTCTCTCTGCAGCGTGTGCAGCGTGCTAAAGCCTGCCGGCTTACACCTAATTGCACCCTATTCTGACGCTTTTCCTCCTCTAGCTGTTGCTCTACCTCCTTTTGAGCAATAATATCCTCTCCATCTGCCTTTGTTAGGGTGCCTCGCTTCTGGATCCGCCTCTTTTTGCGCTGTTTACGCTCTGTGGCGGCCTTATTTGCTCTCTCAAGACTCGCAATCCGCTCGCGCATGAGCACAGCTGAGTGCACCATCACCTCAGCGCCCTTTTTGAGCTGATCAAGCGCTGCAATGATGGAGGTAGGTGATGAGCTCTGATGCCTCTGTATCCGCTCACGGATCAACGTTGATTGAGCCTCTAATTCGAGCGCGTTGCTAGGCGTTTTGGCTTCCCAGGTGGTGGCCTCCAGCGCAGGTGGTGTTGGCGTACGAAGCTTCACATCAAGCTTGGATATCACCACCTCTGGATCAATTGGGACTAGGCCAGCGCCTTGAAAGCTTGCACAGATATTGTCCTTTGTAGTTACCTGATCGTAGGCAGCGCGGAAGGCTGGTAGGAATTCGAGCTTGGTGATGTGATTGATGCCGTCACGGATCAGGCTCTCGATCTGACGCCCGTACGCACGCTTCAGCGGCGAGAAGTAGCCCACGTCAAGTGGCTGCAGGAGGTGCGATGAATGAGGCGGCATACAGAGAGTGAAGATATTGTTCTCCTTGCAGAGTTCTTGAAAGTTGAGTGAGTGGTGGCTCTCATGGCCGTCAAAGATGAGCAGCCGACACGCCCCAACCTTCCTGCCCTCTGTATGCTTGATGAAGTGCTTCAGCCACTCAACTCCTATCTCGTTGGTTGTCCAGCCGTTATCACTGACTGCAATAGCCCAATCGCGCGGTATATCGTTGCCCTCATACCAGGCAGAGAGGTGGTACTGGCCTGCGAAGATGATGAACGGTGGGATTGGCCATCCAGCAGCGTTGATTCCCTGGATCACACTAACCCACTCACGATTGCCTGGCTGTATAGCCTTTGGCCGGCCGCGTCTCTCTGAGCCAGTGACAACAAGGTGAGGCGATATCTTGCCCATAAGGAAGCCGGCTTCATCAAAGTTGTAGGTATCCTCATCACAGATACCATACTGCGCCTTGGTACGCTGTACAAGCTCAAACCAGGCCTTAATAGTCTCAGGATCCTCACAGAGAGCTCTCTGTCGATCATATGGTCGATTGAATCGTGTAGTAAGGCTTTCTGTTCGGTTGACAAAGTTCCTAGGCCACTTCTCGCCCACCTGGCCAGCGCCGCGCTCAGCAAGCAGCTTATTTGCCATTTCTCGTACAGCACCTAGAGAGGGTGAAAAGCCTCGCGAATCTAGGTCAAGTATATATCCAACAATAACCTCCTCTTCTAGCTTAGTAAGCTTCTTTGATTTGGGCTCACAATTGCGTTGCGCAGCAATTCCGTCGCGTCGTCGTTGTAGTGTTGTTCGGGGGACATTATATATCCGTCCAGCCTCTCGTTCGCTCTGAATCTGTTTCTGATTAATTGCTGAGATAGCTAGGAGGATATCTGCTTCGTTGCAGGGCTGTTGAGTTGCAGTTGGTGGAGCCATTGTAGTTGATAGGTGACGCGTCGCGAAAAGTTGATGAGGTGGCCCACTCGCTTGCCTGGCCCGCTCGCTTGCCGGTTACGTTACGCTTTCCCGCCCGACATGGTCAGCAGAACCTATGATCATGGACGAGCCCCTGGATTTCGGTGGCAAGTCCATGTACACATTCGACAACTTCAACAACTTCGATTCGAATGCCATGATTCTCGACCCCTGTGGAATCAACTCAGCGGGGCCCATGATGTCCGACTGGAACGACCCTGAACTAGACTTCAGCAATTTCATAAACAATCCAGTGGGTGCATGATTGGCTCGCCCTCCTCTTTTCAACTTTCGTCATATGTTCGCACAGCATTTAGCGTTCAAGCGTTTTGGGTATAGATTTTCACCCCTCATTGGATTGACCACGGTTTATCGGCGTTAGTGGGCCTTAATCATCGACACCCTCTGGACAGGCATCTGGTGGTTCTTGTGAATATTTTGGAATGAGACGTCTATGATGTTGAGGGTTAGGGCGTTGGTCTGTAACTTTTTCTCCACTGCGCAAACCTGACAGGTCGCGGAGCTCGATTTTCATGAGATTTTGGTTAAGATCGGTAATGGGAATAATGAGGCGATATCAGTTGTATCATAGAATCGTAGTATATCCGTTCTGCTGCAGTAGTACCCTGGTGGCCAATTTCACGTGTGACGTGCATTCTTAGCTGTTGATGCAAGCTATTACTAACCTTAGTAATACCGCTTTGGTGGCACCCCTAACTTTGACTTACCCTCAATCCTGCCCATCACATCTTGCGATCCTGCTATCGTCAGCCAGAGATTGAAGCTTACTAGAACTACCCAGCTTGTTTGCTCTCTCAAAGGTCTTCCAATTGAATCATGCCTGGCATTTCATGCATTATGGCATGACCCTCGAGGCGCTGAGACAGGGTTGGCCTATCTTACTGGTCTGTGCCTCAATATCATGACTTGCTCTCTGGAAAGTGAACAACCTTAGCACCTCGCTCACGTGCTCGTTTGACGAGCCGGATCAATTGATCTGCCTATTCCGATTTTCATTAGGCTAATGAATGATTCGCTTTTGTACTCTCCAACCTGGTGACAGTTCAACAACTCTCGCGATACCTACACTGACCGACAGATACTCAGCATCTGAGCAGTGGTTAGAGTTCCTTCTTTTGACGCACGATTAAGGCCCTCAACGCCACGGTGCATCAAGAAAACCCAATCCAATTGTAAGTATTTCATTGCATGACCCCGCACCAAGAAGCTACACTCATCACTTACCCCTCCATCTGCATTGAGAGCTAGTGGGGCACCAAACAACAGCCACCATCCCCGCGGAGCTCTCCCTATCGTATTCTATCAAAATTGACGATCTTGTCGTAGTCAATTTAGGACTTTCTTTCCCAAGAAAATTCCGCACTTGAACAATGTCGTCTTCAAAGGCGTTCACTTTCCTTCCCCTCGGAGCTATTATACAAGAGTTCAATATCAAGGGCCGGAATATCGTGCAGGGGTTTCCAACCGCCGAGCTCTATAAGCAATACAACTTCCCCTTCTTTGGCGAGACCATTGGCCGGATCGCCAATCGCGTATCTGGTGCCAAGATCAATGACTTGAATGGGACTTCCTATCAGCTAGCAGTAAACAACGGACCAAACTCTTTGCATGGTGGGGATTTGGGCTGGGGGAAGCGAGAGTGGGAAGGCCCCGTGACCGTCGAGAAGGATGGAAAGGAAGCTGTTCTCTTCAAGTACAAGAGCGTGGATGGTGAAGAGGGGTATCCGGGGACTGTCGAAGCAAAGGTCTGGTATACCCAGGAAAAGGAAACCGAGGGTGGAGTAGAGAAGGAGGTTCTGCACATTGAGTTTGAAGCAGAACTAGTTGGAGACGACGTGAGCGAGACCGCGATCAACGTAACCAACCACAGGTAAGTTAGTCCTTAAAAAGATGCCACAAATGACTAAGGATATGCAACAGCTACTTCATCCTCAGTGATGGACCTTCAATTGCTGGCACTGAAGTCACCCTTATTACGAACAAGTACCAAGTCGTCGATTCCGGCGGTATTCCAACTGGCCCCATTGAAGAGTATCCCGGCGTCACCCCAAACCAGGCTTTCACATTGGGCGAAGCAGAGCCGGACATTGACGATTGCTTTGTTGTAAACACAGACCCTTCCAGCGTTCCGGTTGACACAAGAAGTCTTCCACTCCAGAAGGTCGCATCTTTCTATCACCCAGATACAAAGATCCACCTAGAGATCTCCACCACTGAGCCAGCTTTTCAATACTACACTGGCAAGTATATCGACGTTCCGGCAGTGGAGGGCTTACCTGCTCGAGGTGCACGCTCTGGATTTTGTGTTGAGCCTAGCCGGTATGTCAATGCGATAAATGTGCCGGAGCATAAGGCCATGATGGTGCTGAAGAAGGGTGAGAAGTATGGGGCGAAGATCGTTTATCGTGGATGGGAAGCTTAATTCTGTATGTGAATTCTGATGGAATGTAAGGATTGTGGGGTATCTGGAGCATGGGAATCGAGAGGCATAGGATCTTCATTTTGGACATCTTGGAACGTTCTATTGCTTCAAACTGAATAACAGCAATAACATTGCCACCGTAGACTACTGGATGGTCTCATTTTCTGCTCTACTATGCTTGTCTATGTAAGCTTGGTGGTGGTGCAGGTTGAGGTTGAAGGAATTGGTCTATTGTTCTGATCGATCGAGCTTGAGATACTGATATAGGCTAAGTACACGTGATGCCAAGATATATGCCAAGGCTCATATCCAGCTTACAGTCTATGTACTTGTGATCGCCCGGGCCACTTCAATACCTCTTCTTTGGATACCATGAGAGGCATTTCAGAGCCGGAGTGTCTCAAATGAACCTGCTCTAAGTTGTTTTCTATGTCACAGTCAACATCCCCAACACGTGTACATATATATTCCCTTTGCCTCTGTCGAACAGTCTAGACTGTTCCGAGCTCCACTTGAATACACGGAGATCGGCATGCCACGATGCAAACCAGCGCCAACACACCTTCTTCCAACGCCCCGTGCCGTCCTAGGCGAAGCCGCGGAAGGCTTCCAGCCGCATATCCGACCGCCTTTTGGGCTCTACGTCACACTCCCGCTAACTCGTTCTGTTTTGTTGAAAACTTTCGCCAATGAGGGTTCACGGGTAGAAGACCCACGGTATGGTTCCGCGGCTGATTAATTCTACAATTCTTGCATGTGCGGACGGCTTTGATTCGCCGTTGTCGGTGTATGCAGGCGGTATGCATCACTGCCTTTTAATACATTCAAAAGTGATTCTGTCGGCAAGGTGAATTGGCTGATATACTTGAGGGAACACCTGATGAATTCACCTCCAAGATGTATTACCGGGAAGCCTGAGATGTGTACAGGATTGAAATGTTCAGATGGTGTTGTTCTTCAATGGGCAGTGCTATCCTAACCGCGAAAAGCGTACAGAGTCTCTCAGTATTGCGCTTCAAACAACGTTCCCGTAATCCCATACCGGTGAGACTGGCCGCCCCTCCACTAACCAGACTTCGGCACATATTGACGTAGACATCAGCCAGTGTTCCCTGAAACCAATCAATGATCCCCGGAGGAAATGCCGCTGCGCACCATCACTGATACTCCCAAACCGTTTCACGACGGGACGCTATGCCTCAGTTGACACCTTCGGCCTTTCTCCTTTGATTATACAGTCCGATGTGTAGAGCCTTTCCTCCGAGAGCAAGAATCGGGGGTGCGTAAGTGGGTGGCACTCAGGCTATGAAGTCAGCTGTACGATGTCATCCACGGCCCTCACCAGGTATACGTAGTTCATGTGTACTGGACAATGTGTTCGCATGTTGGAAGCAAGTTGAAAGTGGCAAGTCAAAACAATAGTGTGTCTCTTCTGGAAGCCATCGGCGATGGTTCTTTGGCACACTTCTTTTGATAGTTATCCACAGGATTTCGGTAATGCACCTTGAGTGAACGTAGACTTCTATTAAATGCATAGTCCACGGATAGAAGCTTCTCAACAATGGGAAGTATCTGTTCTCCAGGTCCTATCAACATTCAAGACCACTCTTTCAGCCTATAGAGAGGTCCAGATAGCTGTTGATCAACAGTTTCGTGATTTCCTGTACAATGACTAAGATATGTCTTCACCGATATGTCCAATTGAGAAGTCGACTAAAAGTCGAAGGTACTTTGTCATTACAGCATCTTCGGTGCTGATACATTCGGATACTCTCATATATCCACATCAGGAAATTGGTCGTATGCGAAGCGAAGTTCCTTCACCAGACGTAATCACGAGTGAGCCGGGGTGATGGAAACTCAGTATGCGCTCAACACCCCCTTGCGATCGCTCTTCACTATCACCTAGCTTACTGTCCCCTTCAGAACACACTTCGCGTACCGTTGGAATGTGTGCATTGGGGATCTCTGCACTGAGCCTTATACACACTTACTCGGCGCTTATGAGTTAGCTTCTTCGCTTCAAACACGGAGATTTATGATGTCACCCTGGCTCTGTCAGACAATAGCTCCAGCTTAGCGACTCACTCATCAATGAATGTCGTGCAGAGAGCCTGACATTGTCTTTGCTCGCAGCTATTTTAGAAGTTTACCTGGTATGGGAGGTGCAGTATACGTATTTCGATGGCAAAGTTGTCGGTTTCAATATTACACTAACAGAGAAGCAAAGACTGGATAGTCGCCCAACGGTACTGAGTGTACCTGCCCGACCTCATTTCCCGACTGTGCAAGCGAAGGCTTATTCGCTGTCCTTTCCAAAAGAAAATTTTCTTATCGATTTGCCCATTGCCCTGACTCTTGTTGGGCATCCTCGCACGAAGGAAGTGGAGCCTTGTCATTGGTGGCGTTTGAAGCCTTCTTTTCTTCGTTGTCGTCGCATAATTCGCCCAACTGCTAGCTCGTGGGTCCCTGTCACTCGAATCGAGGGGAGAAGCTTGTTCTTTGGTGGTTCTTGAGGCTCTCCAGCTTGCTTCCAGGGCCGAAGTACTTCGGTGTGGGGGGTAAACAACTCCATCCTTGTGGCCAGAGGTTCTTTTGCTGTCAAATCACCCAAAGTGGGTCGTGCTCGACGTCATGACCATGGCAAACACCATGCGATCGCGCGCAAAACACGATTGAGAATGCATTTGGACGGCAACGGAACTAATGAAGTAAAGATACAGTCTTCGTGCACACAACCTGTCCTTAGACTGACGGCACAGGAATGAGACGGGATCCGAGCGGGAGATCGTGCAAATTTTATCCCGGAGTAGATCAGTGTTGGACCTGCAGAAATCTGAGGCGATGTTAGAAGCGATGACGTAGGCCAGCTGAATCTTCTATGCCGCTATTACTCGCTTAGAGCTGATGACTTCAAAATAATGGTAGTCCTAATCACTTGGCCGATATAAGTTCTGGAAACATGCATCAGAGTATGGGGATAACGATCGGCGTACATCGTGGAGCATTTGGCATACCTCCTCAAACACGAAATTGGGTACGGGTGTCCATTGCCAGTATTCCAATTCAAACTCTGTTGAGCTTGCTGTTACCTTTAGTCTCACCAACAGTGTCACCCAGAATAGCAATCAGGCAATCGCTCAAACGCTCATATCAGTACAGCATAGGCAAATGAATATCTTCTAAGGAGTCTAAAATAGGGAATATGACTACGGAAACCCAGGTCTATGATTCCAATGATCGCACCACCCAATCAGCCAACTTCGCGACAAGAAGATTGCACTAAGAACAAAAGCAGTATCTCAAAGCAGTCTTCCCAGTGATTGCTATTTCTGTGCTTCAGTTTCATTCTTCTCTCTCTGCTCTCGTTTTCCCGCTCTTGGTATGTGTCCCTCCTGCCAACCGTTGGGGTTCGAGCCGGCCAAAGGGGCGATGGTATACGCATGGCGTTGAATATAGTCTGCGTCCATACAAGTTCCAACCAGTGCCTGTACACTAAGATTCAATGTTAGCTTAGATTTCATATTGATATGCAGCGATGCACGTACTCGTACTTCCACTTACCCTTCGTAGTTAAGCCCCCGAACTCACAGTCGTGAACCTCTGGTCTAGGCATGCCGTGAATATCAACGTTCGTAATCGTCCCATCCGATCCACCCTCTCTTTCGACAGTATAAAGCCAATGATTCCCGTTCCCGTTGTCAGAGGCACAACCAGTGCGCTCTTGGCCCGGAGCAAAATAGCCCTGCATATATCCTCCGACCTACTTGAGATGCGCGTATCCAATGTTCTTATCAACTTTCGCACCCTTTCCGTGACATTTCGCTGATGCAACAACAAATAGCAAGGGGTAGGCGAGTATGCTCTTATTGGCCAACATGATTGACTGGCTGTAGTTTGGAAGCGAAAGTTCTTGATCGAACGGCTTTGAGGAACTCGGTGGAAGGGCAGAACAGGCGTTATAGAAATGATAGGTGAAAGGTTGCGGGTGAGTCTCGGGCAATTGCGGGTGAGTGGAATGAGAAAGGCTTGGTAGTAGATGTCTCTGCTCCAGGCAGCGAAAGCTATCGTTAAGTACTTCATCTGCTGCCTGCTCTGCCGTCGTTGGCATTCTTCACTTTGCCTTCCCAACATCACATGCCACAGCACTTCCTAATCCTCAAGGCAGAATCATCCTGTCACGAAAAATTGAAACATTACGACAGAAGATGGGCAAGGAATCTGGTATATCGTGCTTGTTCCTGTAGTCCATGGCTTACATCCTCACTAGATGCACTGTATCACAGCTTATGGAGAGCAAAAGTCCACCTGAAGATTCATCCTTTGTTTCCAAGGCCTCAATGAAGCTAGATTTACTTCAACCTATCGGTTGAACTTCTTGAGAATCCGTTTACAAGACATAATAATCACATAATCCGTAGTGAGCAGATTTTCCATCAGCCCGCCCCCGACTAGGAGCACCAGAACGTGAAGCCTCTGCCAATGACCAGACTGTAGTATTTCTACTAATGTCTCTAAGTTGTATGTCCTTAGGCTATATAGATTTCCTATGTTATCAGTATAGACGGCCTATATCAAGACTACATATAGTATTGGAAACCAGTGTGACTAATGTGATCCAATGGTCTGTCGGCACCAGTGAATCTTTTCGTTATATGAGCTGTCGAGAATATCATAGCGTAACACCCACTTGTTCTGTCGACGCGGGGACAACGAGGAAGTTATCTCCCGTGGCCTTGACCAAGTTCTAAACCAAGATCTCGCCTTCCCAGTGGAAAAATCTATTCGCTTTCGATTGAAGCAGACATATGACGATGGGTCTTTTCTCATGATATCAAATTATTTCCATACACAAGGGAGAATGCTCAGATATTCGTTGGAAGTGGATCGTAATACCGGACGTGTGATTATTGGTTATGGTTCTCCCTTTTGGAGCGAGTTTTTCAATACTTCTTTTGGAGTCATCACGCCTTTTGGGATTGTGTCCTGTGCTCAACCACGTGCGGCATGGATATGGTTGTGGAAAAAGAAATGGTCTACTTCGAGTTTGGGATGATTATAAGCATAAGTGTCCGTACGTAATTAAGTCAGGGGTATCAGCCAACGCACGCGCGGGATCACATGAGCTTATCTCACGTGATCAGCCGCACGTGCGGCTTGGCAAGGGGCTACCTTAAAGCCCTGCTCTTCCGTCCGACTCTAGATAGAACATGAACAATACCAACCCCTAATCCTGTATTAACCTGTTACACCCTATATATGTATATACACTATAGATACATATATTAGGATAGAGCTACCTATCTACAGTGTATACTAAAGTCTATTTAATACTAATTAGTAGTTAATTAACTTTAACTGCAAATTGGTAAGAGTAAAGATAGAGTTATACCTTAGTAAAACTAACTTCTACTAAGGTCTCTATTTTATTACTATTTCTATTTATAGCTATAGAATAGAGAGATTAACCTTTAAGAAATATACAAAGGAAGATAGTATATTATATACCTAGAACCCTACTATATAAACCTAGTAGTAACTAAAATAAATAAATACTAGCGCTAATGCTAATACTAGTACTATAATAGATCTAGCTAATACTATATCTACTAAGGTAAGCTAGCCTATATATTTACTAATCCTAGATAAGAATTAATAGGATTTATATAAAGAAGAGGTAAAGTTCCTATACTTATATAAGGACCTATTAGAGGAAACTAGTATTAGAATAACTACCCTCTAAGGCACTGTATGCCTTTAATACTAGAATAACTAGATTAATATAATAATAAACCTATTAACCTTTTATCTTAATATATATACTATTATAAGGTGTTAGGTATAGATTGTATAGGACTTTCCCAGCTATAGGTAGGCTAGCCTAGATTAGCCTAGATAGCTATATACTGCACTAGCAGAGTTTTCACAGCAGTATATAGACCTGTTAGGGGGCATTTATTAGATAACAGAGGATTATATTAGTTACTACGTTGTATTAATCTATATCTTTTTTATAATATAATCCTCTACCCCTAACTATTAATAATAGATATAATAGCTACTATAAGGTCTAGATTAAATACCTAAGGGGTTAATACCCCTAAGGTAGAATTAGGACTATCCTAACTACAGTAAGCCTAAGTAGTTAATACTAATATACTAACCCTAATAGAGAGCTAAA
This sequence comes from Amniculicola lignicola CBS 123094, assembly GCA_010015725.1. Taxonomy (NCBI): domain Eukaryota; kingdom Fungi; phylum Ascomycota; class Dothideomycetes; order Pleosporales; family Amniculicolaceae; genus Amniculicola; species Amniculicola lignicola. The sequence goes on from ML977556.1 coordinate 1,711,715, forward strand.
TATAGGTAGGTAATATACTAGCAGATAGTAACAACTAGGGCTAAATCTTAGAAGATAGCTATAGGGTAGCAACACCTACTCCTAATAATAAAGAATAACTCCTTCTAGAAATTGCTAAGGTAGAATAATAATAATAACTAGCCAGTAGGTAGGCCTAACTAAGGGCTATCTAGGAATATACCTACGCCCTTAACGCAGGGGAACTCTTAATTAATCTCCTAGAAAACCTTTAAGGAGGATAGTTATAAGAAGGAACACTAGTAAGCTATACTTAGATACTACTAGAAGCCCTAGATAACCTAAGGCAACCTATAGCTACAACTAGCTTTAGGCTATAACTCCTATAACTAGAGCTACTACTAAGATTTAAAGGTAAAGGATAGGCCTAACTTAACTACTAGATCTAGGGATATAAATACTTCCTAGACTCCCTAGCCCTAATATCCTACTATAACAAGACCAACTTTGCAAAGAGATACCTTAGGGATAAATAGTTGGACTTCTAGGAGTAAGTAGTAAGGGCTATCCCTACTAAAGAATAATAATATATAGCTACCTAGGACTTTATAAAAGAGACTATACTAAATATACTTAGTAGCCTATAGGAGAGGGAATAGTAAGCCTACTAATAAGTTAAGAATATATA
>ML977557.1:0-122488 GCA_010015725.1 Amniculicola lignicola CBS 123094
CTACTCTTAGTATTAAATCTAGACCTAAGTACTATATACCTATATTCTTAAGTTATACCTTAGAGATAATATTAATATAGAAGAACTCTACTACTGCTATGTATAAAGCTGAGTAGGGTCCAATTCATCTACTGCTCCTAGTGAGCGAGGTAAGAAAACTATATATCGCTTAGGCGCTAAGCCTAATCTCCTAGATTCGCCCCTAAGAGGATTAAAGTATTCTGTAAGTGCCTTCCTATTAAGGCTGATTAACTAAGTGTACAGAGGATATACGCCTCCGTAGTGTGTACTATAGGCTTGATTAATCGTAAGCGCAGGTAGCTTGCACCCACCGTAACACACCCCCTAGGTAATAAGCATTGAGCTCATTGCCTGCATTAAGATTAAGGCGCTGTATAGGGGAGGAGCAATAATATACAAAAAGAGCTTAGCGCTCTAGGAGAACCTTAGTGCACTTTCTGGAAAATCTCAGGGTGCATATAATCTCGCTTAGAGCGCTGGTAGCTAGTTGCTTAGTAGTGTTACACAGACCTCCCCTATAAAAGGATATTGGCATATAGCACTACAGCCTTCCTAAACTAGATCTACTACCTACTATACTAGTAAGCAACCCTAACCTGCGCTTTTGTAGTACCCTGCCTTAGCCCTATCTCTGCGCTAATAGTGCTGATAGGCGCTTCTCTTTTGTTCTTTTATTATTTTTTGAGAGCCTTACTTCGCATAGAGTAATAGGCTGCGCTTAGCGCGCTCACGCCTTCGTGTTATTTTTGAATTTTTGCTAATAGCTGATTTTAGTGTCTCTCGTAAGCCACCCTTGCCTACTAAGCTAATGTGGCGGTTATACACACCACGCGCCGCCCCCTAGACACTAATAACAATAATGATGATGCCCCCCCTGTACGTGAGCCTGAGGCCGCTAGGGGGGATAAGGAGGAGGAGGAGGAGGAGGGCTAGCTGCTCAGCCCGTTAGGTAGAGCACCTAGGGGTAACTCCCTAGGTGGTATCTAGCCTATAGGGCAGCAGGTCCCTCCTGCTCCCTCCCTTCCTGCCCCTACTCCCCCTATAACCCCTAAGTCACCTATAAGTCTTCTATAACCTCCTTCTTTTGCGTACTATATCCTATAGTATTATTAATTATTACTCTTAGGAGCTTTTCTATTTCGTTCTAGCATTTTTAATAATGTATTGCTAATATATATTGTAGGATAAGCTTCTGCCTGCTTGGGGTAGTACCTAGTAGGTCCCCTACTACCACTGCGCGTTACGTATACTAGACTTAGGCTAGCTGGGCCATCTATGCGCCAGCTGCGCTAATAGGCACTAGTAGTACTACTTTTATGCCTATAGGCGCAAAGGTTACACTAATTTATAAGCTTCCTTAGATTACTTCTTTAATAATTGTAGGATATAGCTGATAGTAGATTTATAGGGTCCTGGATAATAAGCGCACCTAGCGCCTTATCTAGGTTACCCTAGCCTTAGGTAATCTAGCGGTAAGTTTTCCAAAACTATCCTCTTTCTTAATAAGTAATCCTTATAATCACTTATTAATATATTCTTGGCTAATGTTTTTATAGACTACTACTACCCTCTCTACCCCCCTTCTCTACTTGCTGTATATAGGTAATAAAGCTAGAGGGGTGTAGACTGCAGAGGTCTTTCTGTAGCCTACCCCCCTAGTAGTTATTACCCTAGTGCCTACCCCTATTGCACCTGTGCCTATGCCTACGCCTATCCCTATGCCCTACCCTATGCTTACCCCTCTAGGCTGCGCTGCAGCCCTTAGGGCCTTTATTATTAGAGTCTTTAGACTTATCTTAGTTTAGTAGGGTTGGGTTGGGGGTAGGGAGATAAGGATCCCCTACCTCCTCCCTCCCCCTAACTGAGTTACTTATAGGGAGATAGGGTTCATTGCCTGTCTCCCTAAGGATTTAGTAGAGCATGTCTGTATATAGTAGGGGTAATAGGGGTTATATCCTGTTACCCTAAGGATTTTAAAACAAGGTGGTGGATCTCGTCTGTGTATAGTGGGGGAGGTGGGGTTAGTTGCCTATCTCCCTAAGGATTTCACTTAAAAGCGCTTTTGTGCTGTGTGTAGGAGGTAGGAGGTTATATCCCTACCTCCCTAGTCTACTTAATAAAGCTCTGTATAATGTTGTCCTTAATCTTTTACAAACGTGATTTTATGTTAATAAGCTTGAGTTACTCCTTAAACACCTTGAATTTCTAAGCTGTAAGATACTTAGTAAGCCCATCTACAACCATTTTACTTGATTTAAGGTATTCAACTTAGAAGGATTGCTTAGCATGCTCCTAGCGAAGCTATATGTTCTAGATATTAATATGCCTGAGCTTGGTGTTGATGCGCTTATGCGCTCTGACGACTAGGCGAATTATTTGTTAATTATCACAGAAAATCTTCCATGCGCCCTTAATCGCGAGGGTGAGCTTATGAAAGAATCGCTTTAATACTATAGTCTCCTTTGCGACGCTTGAAAGCGCCAAAAGCTCTACTTCAGTTATTAAAGTCGTTACTGTCGCTTATTAAGCTACTTTCTATATAATTGGTCCACCAAAAAGCATTATAATATATCTATGGGATGATTGCTAAGTCTCTAGATTATTGGTAAAGGACGCGTCTCTATAGATAAGGAGCTTATTAGGCATATTGCGTAAGTATTGTATACTCTTAAAGCGTGTTCCCTAAAGGTATATAATTACTTAATTAACGTAGCTTATATACCTATTACTTAGGTTTGTAAGGTAGTATAAAAGCTTTGCTATAGCTTGTATAGTATCTGGGCGGATTATTATAGCTATGTATAATACTGAGCCAACCTTCTCCTAGTAAGTGGTTACCTAGGTCGCTGTCGCTTGGCTAGGGTTCTTCTGAAGCTCCTTAGCGCTGAGTAGCATTGCTGGATGCTTAGAGGCTTTCACTAGATCGAATTTCTTTATAATCTTATCTATGTAAGTATTGTGAACTAGGTTAATTATTCCTTTTGATTGGTCGCGCATAATGCGTATACTAAGGAAATAAGTTGCGGGTCCCCGCTCATTAATATCATATACTTCTTTAATTTGATTGAAAAATACTTTTACTAGGCTAGCGTTGTCGCAATAATATAGATAAAGGATATTGTCTACGTAGAAAAGGATAAAGTTCTTTCGCTCTTTATTAAAGAAGAGACATAGCTCTTCGCCTGAGGCGACGAGTCTGAGCTCCTTAAGCTTCCCAGCAAATTTGGTGTACTAAAGCAGCGGCGATTCACGCAGTCTATACAGCGCCTTTTTAAGCTTAAGGTATATCCCTGGTTATGTGTAGCCCTCTAGGAGTTGATACTATACTAGGGTCTCTGGATCAACGGAGGCGTTAAGGAACGCTCCTACTACGTTATATTGGTTAATCTCTAGATTGAATTTCGCTGCAATTGCTATAGTAGTTTGAAATAATTGCGTAGCAAGCGTGGCTGCGTAGGTTGAATCTAGGATGTTACTCTTTTAGAGATCCCTGTACGCTACTAATCACGCTTTACACTTTGTAAAGTAGCTATTACTATTAAACTTATATATAAAGACCTATTTCAATAGTAGGGGCTTCGCTTAGCTCTTATTGCGCGGGACCTCCTCCTACACGTGTTTCGCCCTTATTATACCTATCTCTTACTTATACGCTTCTAGGAAATCTCTTCAGAGGTGGTGTTGGTGCAGAGATTTGTAGGTAGTCAGCAGTTTTAGCATTTGGTCTTAATGGAGCCTACTATTACTGCACTTGGTGTTGCGCTATACGCTTTTAAATAGCTTCTTTAATAGTAGAAGAGCTACTCTAACTATTTTGTTTATAGCTTAGAGTCTATTATTATTATTATCTTGTGATAATTGGTTACTTTAAGTGAAGTACGTGTTGCTAATAAGTAGATAGTCTTCGTCTCCTAAGTTATATAAAAGAGGATACGCTATTGCTAACGCACCCCCTAGATTATTATAATTATTATTGCAAGGGTCTTAGTTGTGTTATTACTAACTGGATTACGTTTTAACGTATTGTTTGCGCTGCCTAGTCTTTTAACTAGTGCTTATTATACTATCTACTTCACTAACTTCTGTAGGTGCTTCTAAAGTTATTTAAGAGGTAGTTATTCCCTAGCTCTATAGCTCTAGGGTACCCCAGTCATCTTTAGGGGTTGGTGATATTAGCTGTCGCGCGACTACTGATGGGCCAGTCCTACCAGTAGGGTGCACTTCCTAGTGGCCTTGATCTGTTGCTTATTTATCCAGCTCTAGCGTTGGCTCTAGAGATAGGAGACTGGATAGAGTTACTGCTAGCTCCTTACGTACTCCCTAGAGTACCCTAGCTAAGGGCGTCCTGCGTAGGATTTATACTTTAAGCATTATAAGTTACATAGGCTGGCTACCTATCATAGTTATTTTGCTTAGAGTATTACCCCTAAGCTGTTGCTTAGGGGGCTTAGCAATTCCATCTGAATTTACCTGCGTTCTATCAACCTGTAGAAGTTACTTAAAAGTTGCTTCTTCTTCTACTTAAGCGCTCTTCTCCTCTTCTCTAAGGATATCAACTATTATTATTATATCTTCTTTTGTAAGGGGTACTTCTTATTTTACTCCCTTATAGAAGATACGCTTATTAAATAACATGTTTCACGTTGTAAGTACTTGGTTGAGAACTGGTACCTATATTTAGTATACATTAGACATAATATATCCTACTAAGTATCTAATGTAAGCTCTTGGGTTAACTTTAAAAGCTCTTTAGCAGTATCTAGCTGTATACGCCACCTCTAAGGGATAAGCGCAGTATCTATATACATAGATTCCACTCTAATTAGGGCACAGATCTGCTGTTGCTAAGTAAACTGCTTAAGGCTTATACTATTGGAAGAAATTCTAAAACTACTAGTTGAGTACCTTATTAGGCGATTGGAAGCCTTATGTAGCTAATAGACTTATATTATAGAGTATCACCACTGTAAGGGCTATTTCTGTCCATAGTTTTTCTAGCAGGTTTGCCCTATTTCTTATCTTGATTTATTTCATGATTATCTCTTGGCCAGCGCGCTTAGTGCCACCATTAGGCTAATGAGTATAGGGGGGCGAAGGCTTGCGTTTGATGCCTTAATCATCCATCTATTACATGTAGTCTGTTGATCCATGCTATAGTAGCGTAGCCGCGTTGTTATCCTGTTGGATTTGTGTAATCCTAAGCCTGAAGCGTGCCTAGAGCGCTACTATAAAGCGCCTGAAGACTTGTATAATTACTATTAGTATCTTTGAGTTTAGGATAAAGACGTGTATTTTGCCACTGAAGTGGTCTTTAATAATAAGTAGCTATTACTTACTAAGTCTCCCCTCAGGCATATCAAAAAGATCCTATGAGATTCTCTAGTATGGCATCGCGGGGGTTTCGCGCTTATACTATAATATTGTTTAAGTTGCGTGCGTGCGCACGTAGTGTTTACACTATATCTATAGGATACCCTGAATAATTACGCCTTGAGCGTGCTTAACTAGCGCTTTAAGAGTGTTCTTACCTAGGTGGCCTACACGTGTATGTTACAGCTGCATAGTATCTAATCGCTCTATAGGGGTTTGCCTATATAAGACGAACGCTAGAGATTTATTTACTGTAGGCTGTGAATACACAGAAATCAGCTTATATTTAATGAAAGTAAGGTTGAACTTTTAATAGAGCTTTATGAGGATGAGACTGTTGTTCAGGGTATTAATCTTTCCTACTCTTAGCGTTGAATCCAAACCTAAGCGCTATACACCTACGTTCTCGAGTTATGCCTTAGAGATAACATTGATATAGAAGAACTCCACTACTGCTACGTTATTAAGCCTTAGATCCTTAGTGTTCGCTCTGCGCTCTCCATTGAGCGCTCCCTTAATAATGTGAGTTCTATAGCCTAAGATGGGTATCAACGTTGTTCCAGTATCTACGCACTTAGTGTCGCTCAATTACTTGAAGGATCTGGGAACTAGTAGCTTAACGCTGTTAACAAGATAGGTTAATGCTCCACTATTAAGGATAGTACTTATAGATAGCGCGTAAGGACTATAGCTTGTAGCATAGACCTGATTAGTGTTATACAATAGGTCTTGATTGATAATTACAGCAATAATGGCGCTAGGATAAGCAGGCTTGCCTAATTCTGGCTTTTTCAACATAGGAATCTTTATGCCCTCCTTCTCGCATTAGTCACGCACTGTATTGTATTTATAAGCCTTAAGTCACTTAAGGATTTGCCTGCGTCGCTTATACGTAAGTTTCTTACCCTTAAATTCGCCATTAGTAATTACTGCCTTTAGGATGCGGCATTTGATTGGTAACCAGTAGTATAGCATTTCGCTGCATGCGCATTCATTCATCGTTCTAGGTTAATTAGGTGTCATTGATTATCTGTGGCTGTGATTACGGCTGCGTCCACTATAACCACCTTAGCTGCCGCAGTTGCTATCCTAGTTGGGACTAAGTGTAGCTATAAATACAGGAGTGGCGCCTCTAAGCGCTTGATTGCATATAGCTGCTTCTATAATAATTATCATAAACGTATCTACGAGCTAGCCTATCGTTAGTAGGGTTGTCCCTATAGTATTATACATAGAGATTATATACATTTGACTAAGCGCCTAATCTAGTGCGAGCTTGCCAGTGAGCGCAGCGAGGAAGTCGTTTGTTGCCATTATACCCTGGATCTCAGGGATGCTGTATATACTTGCTCGGAGGTAGATTATATACCACTAACTAATCCAGTCATGCGCTGATATTAAACCCTAAGTCGCTTTATTAAGATAATTATAATATTGTTGTTAAGTAAGCTAGATTATGTAGTCGCGCATAGGCGCGAGTATACTCTAGAGTGACGCTATAAGCTTCTGCAGCGTAGGGTGCTTTCCACTCTATATTTGACTGAGAAGTGCTGGGTTTAGCACTAATGGATAAACTATCGCAATTACTATAGCCTGAAGCGTCTTAAGCTTGTTAGCTTTCGTTTACCAATCCTTCATTTTGTTCTGGTAGATCATCAGTTCCGTCCTGAGGATTGATTCATCCTTATATTATCACTTAGTGATGTCGTGGGCGATGCTCTCAGCGCTACTAGAGCTTACTTATGTTGTTAATAGTATAATATCCTTGTAGGGAGATAGCTCTTTAGGCTTTGAATTATAGAATATAATTGCAGTAGAGGTCTCAGGATCAACCAGATCCCATACCCCTTTCGTCTTGGCTGAGAACTTGAGTCACCTAAACTAGAGAGACTAGTGCTTAGAGTGCTGAAGGAGCGCTCCGCCTAATAGGAAATCTAATTCAGCTATAGTAAACAATTGGATAAGGGGGGGTTAATTTTAATAAAGAATTATTGATAATTACAGACTTTATAATAGAGATCAAAGTTAATAATATATAAGAGCTTTATATCGCTCCCACTAATCCTTTTATACCTATTTAGAGACGTGAGCAATTTATATTAGTACTCAGCTCTGCTGTTAGGTCGTCCACTTGTTACTACTAACTTATTAATGTTAGCTATAATACTCCTCAGCTACTGTATAGGCGGTGTAAAGGTCGCTTGCTATATATAGAGTGATGGATTATATCGCTGCTTAGCAACCAGGTGATGAGTTATATAATACCAATTGTCGTTAGTAGTAGAGGTATTGCTCTTTTGCCAAATAGAGTTACGCAGTAATTATGTATTAATATTGCTGCAGCCCTAGACGTAAGTCTGTTAGTTGTAGGGAGCAACAGTCACAATTATTAAGGCAATTAAGCCCTGTCTTAAAGGCGCTTAGGGCCTGAGGTATTATAGGTATTATTATTGGGATATTATGCAGTGTTCGCGTAGCGAAGTTTATAATAACTACTAGAGGTTTTGTCGTGCTCCTACAGTAGCTTCATAGTCGCTTGTCACAATAGGTAGAGCGCTTAGAGAGTACTTAGAGCGATACTATAAGCGCTACAGGTTCTACAGTAGTTGTACAGGGGTGAGCTACAGGCTTGCCAGTGAAGAGGTATAAGATATAGTGGATCTCATGAGGTGTGATTAGAACTAGAACACCTGTTTGTCAGCTAGCTTTATTGTATAGAGGGATTGCTGCAATTAAAAGCGCTGGGCTTATAACTGTGAAGCTGAGTAGGGTCCAATTCGTCTACTGCTCCTAGTGAGCGAGGTAAGAAAACTATATATTGCTTAGGCGCCAAGCCTAATCTCCCAGATTTGCCCCTAAGAGGATTGAAGTGTTCTATAAGCGCCTTCCTATTAAGGCTGATTAACCGAGCGCGTAGAGGACACGCACCTCCGTAGCATATGCTATAGGCTTAATCAATCGTGAGCGCAGGTAGCTTGCGCCCACTGCAACACTATGTTATTAAGCCTTAGATCCTTAGTATTTACTCTACACTCTCTATTAAGTACTCCCTAAATAATATAAGTTCTATAGCCTAAGATAGGGATTAATATTATTCTAGTATCTATATGCTTAGTATTGCTTAATTACTTAAAGGATCTAGGAACTAGTAGCTTAATACTATTAATAAGATAGGTTAATACTCTACTATTAAGGATAGTACTTATAGATAGTATATAAGGGCTATAGCTTATAGTATATACCTAATTAGTATTATATAATAGGTCTTAATTAATAATTATAGTAATAATAGTACTAGGATAAGTAGGCTTACCTAATTCTAGCTTTTTTAGTATAGAAATCTTTATACCCTCCTTCTTATATTAGTTATATACTAGGTTATATTTATAAGCCTTAAGTTACTTAAGGATATACCTATATTACTTATATATAAGCTTTTTACCCTTAAATTTACTATTAGTAATTACTACCTTAAGTATATAGTATTTAATTAGTAACTCTAAGTATAGCATTTTACTGCTTATATATTCATTTATTATTCTAGATTAGTTAGGTATTATTAATTACCTATAGCTGTAATTATAGTTATATCTACTATAACTACCTTAGCTACTATAGTTACTATCCTAGTTAAGACTAAGTATAGCTATAAATATAGGAGTAGTAAGCTAGCCTATATAGATTCCAGCTATATAGGGTTTCTAGCTACCCTACTAAAACGCGACACCTACATAAAACATGTGATACCTCTTAATAATACGCTTTAATATAGATGCCTATAAGCTTGCTATATAATTAGCTACTAGAGATTATAATGCTAGTACTTTTATAAGCTAGTAGGCTACTGCTAAGGTATATAGCCTTCCTTAATCTATACTATATAACTAACTATATAGCATAATAACTAGTATAGCTAGTTATTAGTATTAGTAGTGGCTAACTCCTCTATAAGAAGACTTTCTAGTAGAGTAGATCCTTAAAGAGGATGTATATACCTATCCTCCCTCCTACGCTTACGCCTAAGAGATAGCAAATCAAATTCTATGAATAAATAGTGATAATCAGCCTATTAGTAAGCTCTAGCTCTTGAAGTTTATTAAGCGCTAGCTATATGTCACCTCTGTAATTAGTAGGAAGCTAGAGGCTTAGAGAGCTAAGGTAGCTACTCTAGAGCAGATATGTATATTCCTTAAGCTCTATAAGTAGATATAACAGAGGCTTAATATATAGACTAAGAATATATATAATATAGATAAGACTAGTGTTACACTAGGAGTATATATAAATACTAGAGTACTCTCTAGTAGCAAGAAAAAGAAGGCTTATATTTAATCTCTAGAGAATTATAAGTAGGTCTCTATAATTAAGTATGTATCTGCTACTAGGTAGAAGCTATACTATATAGTTATCTTTAAGGGTAAGAACCTATAGATAACCTAGTTCCCCTTATTCTATGTACCTAGCTAGCTCTATACAACCTCTAAGAATAGATAGATATTAAATATAATAGGTACTAAGTAGCTCTAGTATATATTTATCCCTAAGATAGCTATTAGTAGTAGCTAGTACTACCTCCTTATTCTAGATAGCTATAGTAGCTATATTAATATAGACTTCCTATAGCTCTGTAAACAGTACTATATTAAGCTCTTATACCTTCCTATATACTTATTATATATCCTATAGCCTCTAGATCTAGCTCCTTTCTCTATAATTAAGTCTAGCTATTAACGCTAGATCTAGGAGCTTGTATTACTTAATAATACTATACCTATTAAGAAAGAGCACTTTATCACCTACTACTATTAAGCTAGGGAGGAAGGCTTTACTAAGTGTATAATTTAAGCTAGCTAGTAGGCTGCTAGTATCTACCTATTTAATATTAGTTAGGTACTCAACTTATTACAAGTTTCTTAGAGGCCTACTATACCTATATATTAGCAGTAGTCTTAGTAGTAGCCTTAGAGCTTCCTCTCTACCCCCTAAGGCCCTTATAATTTCTATCTAGCTTAGTAGGCACTTTAGGATTATAAGAAACTAGGTTATATAATACAGCTCCTCCTATAAAAAGTAAGTAAGGCACTAGTAGCTATAAATGCTAGAGCTGTAGGGCTAGAAGTAGAGAAAAGGTACCTTAAGTATTAACTAGAGGCTTATACCTCTTAGTGCCCTTAAAAGTATATATAAGTTAATCTAAACTAATAATTTATAGAGGTAGAGAATATTATAGAGGCTATATGTATAGCTAAGGCTTCTATAATACTATAAGGTAGACCTACTAAAGTAAGTACTTTAGAGGTAGCTGTAATAGTTACAGTAGCTATAATACTTAAATCTATATATAATTAATAGCAGCTATAATAGTATTATTAATAGATATTATATATTTTATATAGGTGTCGCGTTTTGGTAGGGTAGCTGGAAACCCTATATAGCTGGAATCTATATAGGCTAGCTTACCTCTAAGTACTTAATTGCATATAGCTACTTCTATAATAATTATTATAAATATATCTATAAGCTAGCCTATTATTAGTAGAGTTATCCCTATAGTATTATATATAGAGATTATATATATTTAGCTAAGAGCTTAATCTAGTATAAGCTTACTAGTAAGTATAGCAAGGAAGTCTATTATTACTATTATACCCTAGATCTTAGGGATACTATATATACTTACTTAGAGGTAGATAGTATACTACTAACTAATCTAGTTATATACTAATATTAAACCCTAAGTTACTTTATTAAGATAATTATAATATTATTATTAAGTAAGCTAGATTATATAGTTATGTGTAGGTGTAAGGATACTCTAGAGTAATACTACTAGCTTCTATAGTATAGGGTACTTTCTACTCTATATTTAACTAAGAAGCACTAGGTTTAGCACTAATAGATAAACTATTACAATTACTATAGCCTAAAGTATCTTAAGCTTATTAGCTTTTATTTACTACTCCTTTATTTTATTCTAGTAGATTATTAGTTCTATCCTAAGGATTAATTTATCCTTATATTATTACTTAGTATTATTATAGGTAATACTCTTAGCACTACTAGAGCTTATTTATATTATTAATAGTATATTATCCTTATAGGGGGATAGCTCTTTAGGCTTTAAATTATAGAACGTGATTATAGTAGAGGTCTTAGGATTAACTAGATCCTATACCCCTTTTATCTTAGCTAAGAACTTAAGTTACCTAAACTAGAGAGACTAGTGCTTAGAGTACTAGAGGAGTACTCTACCTAATAAGAAATCTAACTTAGCTATAGTAAATAATTAGATAAGGGGGGGGGTAATTTTAATAAAGAATTATTAATAATTATAGACTTTGTAATAGAGATTAAAGTTAATAATATATAAGAGCTTAGAGTTACTCCTACTAATCCTTTTTATACCTATTTAAAGGTATAAGTAATATAGGTTAGTACTTAGCTCTACTATTAGGTTGTCTACTTATTACTACTAACTTATTAATATTAGCTATAATACTTCTTAGGTAGTATAAAGTTTACTTACTATATATAGAATAATAGATTATATTACTACTTAGTAACTAGGTATTAAGTTATACAATACTAATTATTATAGGGTAATTATAACTATAGTCCCCTTGTCCTAGTATTACCCTAATATATACTATTAGTAGTAGAGGTATTACTCCTTTGCTAAATAGAGTTATATAGTAATTATATATTAATATTATTACAGCCTAAGATATAAGTCTATTAGATATAGGGAGTAACAGCTATAGTTATTAAGGTAATTAAGGCCTATTTTAAAGGCGCTTAAGGCCTAAGGTATTATAGGTATCTTTATTAGGATATTACGTAGTATTTATATAGTAAAGGTTATAATAACTACTAGAGGCTTTGTTATACTCCTATAGTAGCTTTATAGTTATATATTATAATAGGTAGAGTACTTAGAGAGTACTTAGAGTAATACTATAAGTACTATAGGTTCTATAGTAGTTATATAGAGGTAAGCTATAGGCTTACTAGCAAAGAGGTATAAGATATAATAGATCTTATAAGGTATAATTAGAATTAGAATACCTATTTGTTAGCTAGCTTTATTATATAGAGGGATTACTATAATTAAAAGCACTAAGCTTATAACTATAAAGCTAAGTAGGGTCTAATTTATCTAATACTCCTAATAAGTAGAATAAGCTACCTATATACTTAGTAGGTAGTAAGGGTAAATCACCCTAGTTTACCCCTAAGAGGATTAAGGTATTTAGATTACCTTCCTATTAGGGATAAGTTGTATAAGTATAGATAGGTATTTACCTAATAGTATACTATATAATTATAGGTATAAATATAAGTAGATACTATATATAGATATATACTATAATAGTATCCTTTACCCTTAAACTAAGGGGGTAGGTTAGGTTTTAGGAGTTAGAGGCTAAATATACTCTAGGTTACTATCCCTAGTAGTCCTTTAGGTATAGTTCCTAGTTATTAGCTATCCCCTAAGGGGTTTCTATACTAAAGTTAACTATAGAGGTAGCTAATAGGTATATTAGTAGAGATTTTACCTACCTCTATTACTTAGGTTCTCTCCTATAGGGCTTAGAGCTAGGTATAGCCCCTTACTAGCCTTTCTTACTTTTCTACTTTAGTAATCTCTTTTACTAGTTAGTCTTCTATATCTATTTCTCCTAAGGTAGCTAATCCCCCTTCTTCTATTATCTATATTTTAGGGCCCTTGCTAGCTACTATATTACCTCCTTATATCTAGCTTTAGGTTAGGAAGGTACTATTTATAACATCCTATACCTATTAGGCTTAAGATAATTCTACTCCTCCTTCTAGGTCTAGCCTAGTTATAGTAACTAACGTATTATATAGATTAATACCTATCTTATCTATTATTAATAGTTAGGGGTAGGGGATTATATTGTAAAAAGGATATAGGCTAATATAACATAGTAACTAATATAATCCCCTACCCTTCTAGTTTAGAAGGGTAGAGGGCCTATATATACCTCTATTAACCCTATAGTTCTAGACTATACCTATAAAATCCCTATTATACTAGCCTACACCTATAAAAACTCTACTATACTAGTCTAAGCCTCCTATAGGTAGTCTAGGCCTACCTAGAGCCCTCTAGGTTAGATAGTTAAGGGGTAACTATAATAGTATAGGCTTTACCTTAGGAGGTATTATTACCTATAGGGGGGTATTAGGTTAGTAATAGATTATTACTAGATTGTAGTAGTTATAAGAGTAAGAAAACTTCTTAGTAAAAGATGTACTAATTATAAATTAACTGCCTCCTTGTATTAAGGAGAGGAGAAGGATTTAAATTATAAGGTATATTATAGCAGGTAATTTAGATTAGGGCAAAATATATATATTAAGACAAATCCTTAAGGAGCCCTTAAGGATATGTCTAAGAATATATAGGATAGGTCAGGTAACTAGGGCCAGTCCTAGCCTGGGGTGCCTCTAAGGGTAATCTATAGGATCTCTATCAGAGCCTATATAGAAATGTCCCTAACACCTATACATCTTACTTATTCTTTCCTCTACTAATACTAATTACACTAACTACCTGTAAACTCTAATAGCAGCTATTATTTGCTTGTACCTAATCAACCTTATGCTGTATTCACCCTCTGTAGCTATCTGCCTTGACTAGTCTAGATTCTTATGTCTTCAATTGCTGGCCACAGCTGCCAACCCCGCCTCTACCTATTCTTGCCAGCCCTCCGCTGGCTGACCTTTCTAAAGGCCGATAGTGACATCAGGTTTAGGCGTCGAGAGTTGTAGTTTGTCGTCTACGGAGGAGTCGCTTGCGGTTACGGAAGCGGCGCTGCCAGTGGAGGGGTGGTCCTAGGAGGGCGTAGCAGCAGGGGTGGAGAATGCGGGGAGGTGTGCTGATGCTACTGGCGGGAAGACGGTGGATCAGAGGAATTCAGTAATTAGGGTGCTCTCTTGCGGGACGGTAGGCTTGAGATCTCTGTTCCATGCTTCACCATGGTAGGTACGGGCATTCAAATAGGCAGCGGTAGACTCACGCTTCTCAGATGCACTCAGTTTCAGCACGGGCAGCCAGAGCCTGCTGAGCGGATCCATCAGAACCGAGTAGATAGAGCTCTGCCATTCGCCCTCGCCGAGCCAGCGAGCGACATTTGGCCCTGTATATCTCGGCGAGGGCGCCACGAGTGGGTCCCGTGCCGTATCCTCATCCACGTCTTGCCCGGCTGCATTCCTCGTTGTACCCGTCCCCAATATGCGCTCGACGTGTGCGGCAACGTATCAATCGTGCTCAAGGGCGGCAATAGGGGCGTGGATAGAAGTGGAGATGGTCCAGCCTGCCGTCTGGAGAGGAAGGAGAGGGGGCGGCGGTGGCGAGCGGCGTGCTTTGGGGTAAGGTTCGGCAGCTAGTAAATAATGTTAGAAAGAATGAGCACCCGGGTAGCTAGCAGCGTGTCGAACACTGTGCTGATGACCCTCGCACGCGCGTGAAAGGGGCTCTGCAGCGGGCCACACCTACGAGGAGCTCGTATTTATTGAGGCATAACCAAAACTCTTAGCAAAGACTTCAGCAATAATATCTCTGCAACAACAAGAGTTAAAACCTTAGTTCTTTTGTAATAATGTAGAGCTGCTTATTCCCTATTGTGGTACTGAAATCTGGAAAACAATTCTTGGTTGTTGTGTTGTTAGATAAGTTCACGCAGGTTGACATTATCTAGCTTTGGTGAGGGGTATTCCTCAATAAATACGAGCTCTTCGTAGAGCCCCATCGTCCTCCTGAGCACGCCGAACAGCGATACTGACGTTCCACCGCAGCGTAGAGCGAGTCTTAGAAGGGTAGATATGGAAATTGTTCAGGGCTTTGACTGTTTTGCCGTCCCGCCACGAATCTGTCCCTGTTAATGGTTTACTGCAGTTCGATCGCACACGTTAAAAGCATTAAGCTAGCCTATATAGATTCCGGCTATATAGGGTTTCTAGCCACCCCACCAAAACGCGACACCTGCACAAAATATACAATATCTATCAACAATGCTATTATAGCTGCTATTAATTACACATAGATTCAAGCGTTATAGCTACTGTAACTGTTACAGCTACCTCTAAAGTACTTGCTTTAGTAGGTCTACCTTATAGTATTATAGAAGCCTCAGCTGTGTATATAGCCTCTATAATATTCTCTACCTCTATAAATCATTGGTTTAGATTAACTTATACATGCTTTTAAGGGTGCTAAGAGGTATAAGCCTCTAGTTAATACTTAAGGTACCTTTTCTCTACTTCTAGCCCTACAGCTCTAGCATTTACAGCTACTAGTACCTTACTTACTTTTTATAGGAGGAGCTATATTATATAACCTAGTTTCTTATAATCCTAAAGTACCTACTAAGCTAGATAGAAATTACAAGGGCCTTAGGGGGTAGAGAGGAAGCTCTAAGGCTACTGCTAAGACTACTACTAATATATAGGTATAGTAGGCCTCTAAGAAACTTGTAATAAGTTAAGCACCTAACTAATATTAAATAGGTAGATACTAGTAGCCTACTAGCTAGCTTAAATTATATACTTAGTAAAGCCTTCCTCCCTAGCTTAATAGTAGTAGGTAATAAAGTGCTCTTTCTTAATAGGTATAGTATTATTAAGTAATATAAGCTCCTAGATCTAGTATTAATAGCTAGACTTAATTATAGAGAAAGGAGCTAGATCTAGAGGCTATAGGATATATAATAAGTATATAGGAAGGTATAAGAGCTTAATATAGTACTATTTACAGAGCTATAGGAAGTCTATATTAATATAGCTACTATAGCTATCTAGAATAAGGAGGTAGTACTAGCTACTACTAATAGCTATCTTAGGGATAAATATACGCTAGAGCTACTTAGTACCTATTATATTTAATATCTATCTATTCTTAGAGGTTATATAGAGCCAGCTAGGTACATAGGATAAGGGGAACTAGGTTATCTATAGGTTCTTACCCTTAAAGATAACTATATAGCATAGCTTCTACCTAGTAGTAGATATATACTTAATTATAGAGACCTACTTATAATTCTCTAGAGATTAAATATAAGCCTTCTTTTTCTTGCTACTAGAGAGTACTCTAGTATTTATATATACTCCTAGTATAATACTAGTCTTATCTATATTGTATATATTCTTAGTCTATATATTAAGCCTCTGTTGTATCTACTTATAGAGCTCAAGGAACGTGCACATCTGCTCTAGAGTAGCTGCCTTAGCTCTCTGAGCCTCTAGCTTCCTACCAATCACAGAGGCAACGCGTAGCTAGCGCTTAATAAACTTTAAGAGCCAGAGCTTGCCAATAGGCTGATTGTCGCTATTCATTCATAGAATTCAATTTACCATCTCTCAGGCGCGAGCGTAGGAGGGAGGATAGGTGTACGTGTCCTCTTTAAGGATCTACTCTACTAGAAAGTCTTCTTGTAGAGGAGTCAGCCACTGCTAATACTAATAACTGGCTGTACTAGTTATCGTGCTGTATAGTCGGTTGTATAGTGTAGATTGAGGAAGGCCGTATACCTTAGCAGCAGCCCGCTGGCTTGTAAAAGTGCCGGCATTGTAATCTCTGGTAGCTAATTGTATAGCAAGCTCACGGGCATCCATATTGAAGCGCGTTGTTGAGAGGTGTCGCGTGTTTTGTGCAGGTGTCGCGTTTTGGTGGGGTGGCCGGAAACCCTATGTGGCCGGAATCTATATAGGCTAGCTTAATAGCCAAGGTTGGGCGTTCAGCAACAGACAAGAAACGCCAAGCTTGTTTTGTCAGCAGAAGCTGACTCCGACCCTAGGTTTCTTCCTTGCACCAACAAGAACTCACTCCTTCTCAATCTTCGTCCCTTATTCTACCCGCCTCAACCTCAGCTATTTCTTCTATACTAGCATGTTGGAGATTGAGGACCCAATACCAGGCTCTGCGGGACCGCAACCGGATCATCCGCTGTCAGCATCCGTGAGCAAAACTCACGCAAAACGCGTAATTCTTCGACTAAGAGTGAATGAATTTTCTGAGGGCGACCCCTCAGAGTACAACGACGCCATCAAGACCTACCTCGCTTTCGCTGGCCGTCCAACTACAGAATGGGAAGAGGACAGACACTACGCACACATCGAGCCTTTTCAAGATCCCGAGCTGCGGCAGACTAGATTCCATATCACACTTGATATGGAGCAAGATTCAACAGAAAACCCGGATTTTGGAAATCTGCCACATGAGGTTTATCGCATTCGTCGTGATGGACAAGGCAAACTGTACGCGGATTGCAATTCTCTTGTCTAGAACACAGTAACTAACACCGTAGAAAGCCGAGTCACCCTGATTCAAAATCCTCTTGAGAGAGAAAACTTTATAAGGAAATTTCGAGAGTACAGCGATATTTTGTATCCTTGGGGTAGGACTAAGCTAGCAGAGAAGTCGCAGGCATTGAACATGAAGTTGACATGAATGGATGGAGGAACGGTTCACCCGCAGCCAATGACGACCGCAACGCTAGCTTGTTATTAGCTGCAAATTTCGTATTAAAATTCACCAAACTTACAACTACTGAGAATGTTCGGAGCTTGGAGGTGATACTCCTTGACAAGCTGGGCACAATCCGGGTAGATTTTGATCTCGCGCATCGAGAGCTCGAGGAAGATCTCGGGTTCGTCCAGTTGCAGGAACACAAAGGGAATTGCCAGCCCGGTTTCGAGCAGCGACGCACCGAGAGTAGTCGTAAGCGTAGAGGTGCCCGCACAGCTGGTAGTGATGACAGTTTTGCTCGCACATTTTGGCTTAAGAGTAGTGTTTCACGTCGAGTGCGATGTTTAGGGTCTTGAACGAAGAGAGATTGCGAGTAAAAGCAGTGGCTAGAAATATGCTTTAGTTCGAAGCTCCTTATGGACGAGGAGATTTTCTCAATAGTGACAAGATACTTTGGAGTTGATTGACAAGGGTTGTTTTCTAGGGAAGAATAGCGGGGTGGGAGGCTGATAGAGGGATTTATATCCCGAGAAGTACGTCTCTGTTCAAGTCGCAATGTCTCCATGCCCGTGGGTTACATGCTTATTCACTCAACTGCCCACACCTTTTTGACTCATGCAGCGTACAGCATACACGAATCGAGAGAGGGCATAAATGCAGGACATTCTGAAATCGAGTGTATGCGGCGCCTATGACGCGAATTGCGGGGATAACAACCGGTCAGCTGGGAGTTCCAATCCTGGAAACAGAACGTCTCGAGCTATTGGATAAGCTCCATGAGGGCAAAAAGTCTCAAGCTTGGTCTACGTGTGTTACCTTCGTCTTCCCAAATATTTTTTCCGAACCTTCTTTCCCAAACTTCCTTTTCGTAATCGCGAAACTTCCCCTTCCAAACATCCCTGCTCTTTACCGTGGTAATTTTCTTTTGCTAAGATTCTAGGACGCCCCACCCACGGAGCGACCCCGTCCTCCTTCGCAACTTTTCGTCCCTCTTTGACTCACCTCTGCAAGCCCTTCTGTTACGCCCAATATTAGGGATTTGTGCCCAACTTTCGCTGCCTCGTTTGAGTGGCCCGAACCCTAAATCCTGCACATCACTGTCTCGTCACATCAGGCTCTCGACATTGTGAGTCGAAGTCGAGGCCCAAAGCTTAGTTTCCACTCCTCGATATGCTATACGTTTATGAAGACTTCCTCAGGGTAGAACAACTTCTCAATTTCACTTCTCCAGACAACGAACGCTCAAGAATTTCTGGCATACTACTACTCTGAAGGACGAACAACATCAACCACCCCAACTAGTTATTTGCATCGTTCTTTTCTCTATAGACAAGATCCTAATAGTACTATTCTCCTCCTCCTTGTGCAGTGCAGGCTCATCTAATATACTCTTAGGTATTTACCTAATAGTATACTATATAATTATAGATATTATATATAGATATATACTATAATATATATATTATATAGTTAAACTTATATATAGATAAGTCTTATTTATACTACTATAGAGCTTTATTACTATTAAAATATTAATTTTAGAGTATATAATAGGAGCTTATATTATTAGTATTATAGTAAGTATACCTTAATTTTTAGAGGTCTAATAGTATATATTAGGTTTAGTAGGGAGGGGGTAAGTCTATATTACTTATTCTAAGCTAATATACTTTAACTTATAAGTAGTCTAAAAGTTATATATATTCTTTAGAATTTACTACTTAAATTAAAAGTCTCTAGAAAGTCTCTAAGGTAGGAAAATACTAATACTATAGTAAGTTAATATTTATATAGGCTAGTTTCTAAGGCAAGTATAGTATAATTAGTTACTTCTTTGAGGCGTTATTTAGAGAAAATATAGAAAAACATGAATGTATTCTTAGGTGATTCTAAGCAATGTAAAATTGTTAAGAGCCTAAGGTTAATCTAAAAAACTTAAATAACGTTCCTTACTGTAGATTGAGAAACATCCCGCGCAGAGAAATATAAGGGGTACCTTGACTTTAAGGTACGCAGACAGTAAATATGCGATCAGGCATTCGCCATCCTTCCTTAAATTATACCGCGAGTGCAACGCCGACACTACCACCAATTACAACGTTTACACTAGATGGTCATTACAGGCCAATTCCGCAGCTTGCCATAGCTTCCCATAACTGGGACAATATTAATTCAGGCACTGAACACGACCTGCTAGCGAATAGTTCGCACCGTCCGTTCGAGAGAGTGGCGAGTGCCCGCAGACGCTCGAGGGCCATAGCAGAGTCGTCACGTCAGTGGCCTTCTCGCCCGACTCGGCTCAGCTCGCGTCGGCGTCGTGGGACAAGACGGTCAAGATCTGGGACGCGAGCAGTGGCGAGTACCTGCAGACGCTCGAGGGCCATAGCCGCTGGATCAACTCAATGGCCTTCTCACCCGACTCGGCCCGGCTCGCGTCGGCATCACAGGACAAGACGGTCAAGATCTGGGACGCGAGCAGTGGCGAGTACCTACAGACGCTCGAGGGAATTCTGAGAAATTAGTATAGATACCATCAGAGTATCGGTCGTCATGTTTAGTAGTGTTAGGGAAGAGGATTGGCATTGGTGCCGAAACTGGAAGCGTCGGGATATGTGAAATTTTAGCCCAACATAGGCTCGAGCGTGTGTGTAGACATGATTTACTATCCTTATTTTCTTTTTTATTTCTATTTCATAGAGGGGGCCGGGAATCAAGGTGAATAATTATATACGCACTGGGAGGTTTCCCAAGCCGGCAGGAAGGAGGCGAAAGCATTGACGGGCCGATGGAGCAACGGAAGTCAGACATTGAGGTGGTGCAAGCCACGATCCAGTCCGCGATAAACACAGGACGTCTACAGACCGTCAGCCACAACGAGCGACAACAGCTACAAATTCCTACACCCACTCTTTAACTAGCTACAACTAAGTTCGCAGCGAGCCACTACTAATAAGCCTCCGCCAGCGCGCTGCCGATTAAGAAGCGCACGACGCCAGAATAACCCTGCGGATGGGGGACCCCAGAAAACAACCTGGCTTACTATCAACTTCCAACTAAACACAGCATACGGTAGCGTATCTCTTTTCTTACTTTCCTATGTTGAGCACGGTGCTGGATATGCGATCAACAGGTCTCATGGTTGGCTTCTGAACTGGAGCAGGTGTTTGATAACAGAATGTACAAAGTTAGCGCATCGTAATAGCCCTACCTATAGGGCGCATGGCCATAATATAACACACACACACGTCAGGTGGCGATTCTGTAGGTGTTCTTAGGGAGTTGACTAGAAGTTTGGTCAAGGGTGAGTTGGATTGCAAGGTCGCGGGGCAGAGGTTGGCCCGCTTGCCAAGATTTTGCACAGCCACATGCCTAACAGTCACCACAAGGAGGAAATACGACGAATAGATGGGAAGAAGAAGACAATTTCAGAAGTGGAGAGTATCATCACCACCCCCATGACGCGGGAGAAGACAGCACGAACTGATGGAACAACAGTGCTAGACCAATAACAGAGGTCTGCTAACAGGGGATCTGTTGTAGTCGCGCTTGGTGGGCAAGTTTGCTACCTGGTCATTTTCGTTGGTCGAGCATCCTCATCTCCCTCTCCCCAGTGCCTCCAGACTGAATGGTCGAGTGCTTCATCCACACTGATTCTTGTACCTTGATTGCACCTAGCCCACTCGAATCGAAATCTCCTCGATAAGATTGCATGGGAGATTGCCGCTCTCGTAGGTATCCCGTAGCTTCAGGTACATTTCCCGATACATTCGATGGAATTCCTCTCGGAGGAACTCGTGCCCCTTCCTCCAAGGATTGTGACTCATTTGCAGAGGATAGTAACCAAAGAGCAGAGCAAAGCCGACAATGCCCACGGCCCACATGTCAACACTATGATCGTACGGTTTCATCTCCTGCTCAGGAGCGAGAAAACCAATAGTCCCGCACTGCCCTGGAGTTGGATTAAGCAGTGTTGATGGAGATTGGATATTTTGTGCCTGACCCATATCAAGCAATACCGCAGTATTCTGGCAAATTCCCACGTTAGCGGTCTTAATGTCGCAATGGGCCCAACTTCTGTCGTGTAAGAATTTGATGCCGAAGAGTAACTGTTGGAAAAATTGCATTCGCCTCTTGAAAGGCTCGTTGCTGGCAATGACGGTTTCCATCGTGTAGTAAGCTGCTGGGGTAAAAACCAGAGAGATGTCTTGAAAGACCAAAGCAGCGTTGGAAGCAACATCGCCAATAACTTCTTCCAGCAGGATGATATTCCGACATCCAACTTCTTTCGCCTCCTGCGTCAACACTTTCAAGGTGTTGATTTCTCTCTGAATGGCCTCAGCACTTTTTTTGTTTCGTTCAACAACCTTGATAGCGACCACAGTACCGCTACTGTTAGTCGCTGAATAGACTTTTCCAGCAACACCCTTTCCGAGCTCTTTTGCCAAAGTCCACCGACCTATGGACTGCGTTTGTTGTGCTGGAATCGGTGTCAAAGCTAGTGCGGCGGTACTGGCATCCTGAGCTTTGCGGGTCCTCGCTGAACTCCAGAAATGGTTACGAAGGTGCTTGAACTCGTCTGAGCGAGAATATTCGGTGTAAGTGAATTCGAAGTGCAGAGATCCAATGCCGACGAGCGCAGAGCCTTTGTTGAAGGAGCAAGCCTGACGTTTTACAAGGGCACCGTCAACGGTGATTTCATGGGCTTCATAACTAAAAGACGTGATACCGACGAAACCTGTCTCAGTAAGAAAGAATCGGGCGTGCATTCCTCTGATCTTATTATGCATCAGCTTGAACTGCACGCCTTCGCCCTGCAATTTGCTTTTCGGACGTCCTTTGCCAGCAATCCACGAAACATCGAGTGCAGGGTCCCGGCCCGAGAGGTTGAATGTATAGCACCCAGTCCAGAGTGTGTATAGCTCTTTTCGTCTTGCCACAGTTTCTTCGTCAGCAGAAGTAGCGACCCCTTCGCTGTCATATATTTCGATGCCAGCGTCGCTTCTTTCCAAGTCTTGAGCGTCATCCTGATTGTATACCTGAACAGGGTTGATGTGCATAAACTTCTTCCAGTACAGTGGAGGCTGGGTCCTACAAAGTGCAGCGACTTCACTGAAGGCGCGCTTGGCTGTGCTGCTAGTAGGAGTCAAGGTTGCAAAGACATCTGGGTCCATTGCAGCCGACCACGGGCCAAACGAACAGGCAAAAAGAACGAACTGAGTTACGAGCGTCGCAATGTTCAGAATGTGAGTCGGGTATTCGAATCGTGGAAAGGCAAGGCGGCGCGATTCAAATGACTAAGCATGTAATCCGGCTCTTTGGGCTTACAGCTAACCACCGACTCAAAGCTTTGAACTCACAATCGCATCCCCCTTCCATACCTTCATGGATGGCGTGCCTGCAAACGTTAGCGGCTCGTCTGACCGCCCCGATTCTTCGCAAATCCGCCACGGCATTATCATCGACATGATGACCGACGTCGTCGCAACCCAGGGCAGGCACCTCCTTCCTGCGACGAGCACGCCCGCCGTCTGCAAAGGCTTCGACTCAGACTTCTATGAAGACCTATGCCACCGCCTTCAACGACTTCACGACCAAGATCTCGTCCGCCAGAAGCTCTATGATCACGATGCGCTTAACTCACGGTACGGACACACACCGCCGACGGTGCGCGCGCAATACCAGAGCGAGGATCACAACGCAATGCGCGAATTCATGGAGTTGCTGGAACCCGCAACTCCTTCAACTCCGGACAGCAATATCCATGATGATAGTCGCAGCCCCTCAATATCGGCCCAACCCAGCCCGCGAACCACCGTCTCTCCTGTGACCATATCGCCCAAACCGCCGCATACGAAGCCCAGCGAGGGCACTGGCAGAGGCTCTATGGGGATAGACATGAAGCGCAAACACAATGATGAGGAGGACGCGGTAGAGGATCGGACAAACAATCATAGCGCGCCCAAAAAATCGCATTGTGTTCATCTTCGCAGGTCCAAACGTCTACGTACATTGTACCTATCGAAGCCGTCGCTGTCACACCTATCGCTTCCAGGCCCATGAACTAGCGCGGTTACTATCAGAGGGTACGTTAGTCTCCCTGTCTCCATATTATCACCACACAACCTTCTTCGTTTTCTTGGACACGTCATTATCGTTGCAAAATAGCATCTCTTTAGCAAGCACTAAGAATTCGCCCTAATCGAAATTCTCAGGTCGTCATTTCCGTCCTTACGAATAACACCCACGGGTTCCCCAACTGTTACGACCGGGCGGAGAATTGTTCTTGGGCGTAGCGCTGTGACACCACTAGCCACTAGCCTGAGTCAACTAAAGAGCGGCGCACTGGCGGGTTCTTCGGAACCGCAATTCCGCTTTCGCCCTTGAGACTCGCGATACACCTGCCTTGAAGGTTCTTAGATATGCCTTTATCGCTCCGCCAACAGGAGAAACCCTTCGCACAGTTCCCCAATCCATCAAGAGTTTCAAAAGACGTCAAAGCTGGAAAACACGTCGAGTAACATCGGTGGGCTCAATTTCGATACGGTAATCAGGTCAATCGACCGAACAAATGACCAAACCACCTCCATCGACGAAGGCCCCGGCCTTTTCTCCCTTATGCCCACCCCTCAGATCAATAGGAATCCCAAACCGGTAGACCGCCGTAACTAGCCAACACAAGATTCCCTTCCAGCGTCTCTCAGAAATCTATCAATGCCATCGTTCGACTGACCCGATAGTTGAGTAGATGCTCGATCTCGAGCTAATACTCTACCGTTGCCAACGCGTTAGACATCAATGAATCTTTACAACGACTATGACTTGCTTCATGGGGTACATATAAGCATTCGCCGCCCTTCGTCTCTCTTTGCAAGACCGGGCCATCTTTTCGATCAGTTCTGCTACCGCCGGATCCGCAAACGCTTGCACAACCGCTGTCCTGTCCGCCTGCTTTCTGTCATCGTACAAGGAGGAAGCCATCGTTCTTATAATGTTGCCAGTACGACTGGCGCTAGAGTTTGGTGGATAATAGGAGGCAGCTGAGGGGATAGCTAGGGGGGATGGGGGCAGACGAGGGGATAGACCACGAGGTAAACGAACAAGCGCTACCATTACTCGCCATTATGGAGTTGTGGGTGTATTCAAACGATAGTAAGTCATGAGGTTTGAGAGGATAGAGGCTTTTTTACTCTGTTTCTGTCTTCTTTGGTACACATCAAATCTTCGAGCACTTCTTGATTACGTCATTAGTAGCATGAGATACAAGTCGTCCAGCACTGTTATAGGCTCAGGCTTTGCCTGTGCCTACGGAGGTACGGCACCGAAGCGGCACCAATCAGGGCCAAGTTAGATAAGCAGAGGACAAGTATAAGAAGGCCATGCCTTCTTCTACTTCTCTGTCAGGGACATTTCCACATGGGCTCCAACGGAGATCCTACGGATCTCCCTCGGAGGTGCCCCGGGCCAAGACCGGCCCTAATCACCTGACCTATCCTATATATTCTTGGACGTATCCTTGAGGGCTCCTCAAGGATTTGTCTTAATACATACATTTTGCCCTGAACTGAATTGCCTGCCCTAACGTGCCTCACAATTCAAATCCTTCCCTTTCCTTAATACAAGGAGGCAGTCGATTTGTAATCAACTATCTATTTTATCTTTTTACTCTCCTCTAGCAACCCAGTAACACGCCGTCACCTACCTACACTGAACCTGAGTAACAAGCATGCCCCTAAAGGCAAAGCTAGCTTAAGCTTACTCTGCGTAACAGCAGAGCAAGCAGCTAGTAGTAGACTTACTAGAGCCTTGATTTATAGAAGTTAATAATAACAACAATAATAAAGAGGAGTAACTCTAGTGAGAACTTGAGAGTAGGGGAGCCTAAGGCAACCTATACTCAACCCGTTAAGGGGCCAGCGTTGACCCTGAAGATAGGTAGGATAAACTTAATAATAGTAAGGTCCTAACTACCTCCTATATAAGGGATAGTCTGTGTATAGGGGTGTCTACTTATACTATAGTATTGGATAGCCACTAGGGCAACGGTAGGACCCAACCAGGAAATAATAAGGCTGGAAATAGTAGTGTCCCTACTCCTAGCAGCTTAGTTAACGGATTAGTGCGCTACTGTAATCTAAGCATTAACCCTCTCTCTAGTAAACTAGTCCTAGATCAAAGCCTTCCTATAAGAGTCCTAACTACTATTATAATACTAGAGCAAATCTTAGGTTAATGAATATAAATGCTATTTGCTACAGAAGACTGAGGAGCCCCCTAAGAGGAGCTTAAGTGGTTGCAATAATAGATGGATATAGCTAAAGTGCTAGCCGTTCCAGTTGCCATTGCCTCCCTAGCCTATAACCAACCCTAGTCCGCGGCTAAGGAGGCGTCTAAAGTGCTTAGTGCACTATAGAAAGTTTACCCCTAACTAAGTTTAGGTAATAAACAACGCGCGCCTCAGGCCGCTGCTATTAAATAATAGAGGCGTAATATTAAGTCTACGTTCAACATAGTATAGATTATTACTAACTTAATTATAAGGACCAGATAGGCCCTTAGTACTATACAGTTCCCTATTCATAGGGAACTATGCTAAAGAAAGGTAGAAAATAGCACTATTGCTACCTGGATAGAACTTTATTAGGAAGCTACTGCCCTAGTCTAGGACCCAGTCTTAACTAAATTTAACAACTATCTCTAGTTCTTTAACCTAAGTTAGAGAGATATAGACTTAGTAGACTTATTCCTGCTCCAACTTAGTAAGAAGGAGTTACTCCTAGATAGCTCGTTCTTTAAGCACCCTAATAGGACTGATAATAAGTACCTAAAGATTACTTTTGTATAGGCTAAGGCCCCTAATACTATATATAACAAAGTCTAACGCCTAATAGTGTTGTAAGAGACTTAGGATTAGACAGCTTTTGAGAGAAACCTTAAAACCGCTAAGAAGTTACTATAGGTATTAAACCCCAGCAAAGGACCCTTAGGGGGGAAGTGAGTTACTTCCCAATAGAACACTAAACCTTCTAAAGAATAGAAGAGGACAGACTAGAAGTTGTCCTAAGGGATATGATTTTTAACACCAACTCAAGCTGAAGGTACCCTAATACTAAGCAGTAGAATACCTAGTAAGGACTAGTCCTACTCTAACTCTTAAGATTCCAACAGGAATTGAGGGGGACAGGGGGGTAACTACTAGAAACTACACTAGAAGAACTAGTAAGGATTAGTAGCAACTAGTAGTAATACTACCCCTAGGCCATTACATAGCAACTTAGGAAAAGACTAGCCCTAATTATAAACCTCTCCCAGCTGTAGTTAGGGAAATACTCTAAGGGGAAATGCCTATAGATTGCTATAGATATCCTTGTAGAAAGAGACGACAGCAATCTATTAAGCCTCTAAGCTCTATATAATAGTAGTGTAGAGCTGAACCTAATTAGTAATTAGGTAGTAGAGAAGACTAAGCTTAAGCATAGCTTATTCCACAGAAAGCCAGTGGCTATATTCATTAATAACAATAAGCTATAACTTAGTAAGCCCTATAACCTAATAACAAGTTGTTATAATTCTTAGGGTATTAGGAAGTTAGTAGGCCCTAAGTAGTTTTAGGCTACTGGCTTTATAGGATATAATTTAGTATTAGGATATCTGTAGCTGCGGGCTGCTAACCCTTAAATCCAATTCTCTACTAGTACCTTTAAATGGTGGGATAACAAGAGTACTCCTAAGAGAGTCTAGATTGTTAAGGTAGTAGACCTCCTAGGCGAAGTAAGCTACAGAGAATATACCTATATCCTTCAACCTATATAAATAAGGTTTCAAGAAATTAATAATTAAGCCTATAAGTAGATTGCCTCAGAACTCCTCTAGGAATTAGTTGGAAAGGCAAAGGGGCTAAAAGGCCCCAGCAGAGACAAGGTCCACGACGCCTAGTATTACTAGAACTAAGGACTGCTATAGTTAAAGAACTGGACCCTTGATGTTATAGACCACCTGAAAAAGTGTGTTAAAAATAACCCTATACTATTATAGCTACCCAAGGTGGCTGCATGTTACATAATAAGTGATATATACAATACTGAGCTAATATAAGCTATGCTTACCCCAGTCCAGTCCTGTAAGTAGCCTAAGGAGGCTTATAGATACTTAGCAGAAGACGCACTAGACGCTGAGGAACTGAAATACATACCAGATAAACTTTATTATTAGTGGCGGAATTTCAGCAAAAACCAGACAAAGATTATCCGCCTAAATAGTGAATATAATTATGCTATTAATATCAAAGAAGGCGGGAAGATTCCTAATATGCCTATCTATAACCTCTCCAGAAAGGAGCTAGATCTCCTATAGGAATACCTCAATACAGTATAGGATAAGGGATGGATTTATCTAAGTAAATCACCTATAGGTGCCCCTATCCTCTTTGTCCCTAAAGTAGATAGCATAATATAACTCTGCGTAGACTATTGCAGTCTAAATAAGGTTATAGTAAAGAACTAGTACCCTATCCTACTAGTTAGTAAGATACTAGATAGACTATCTAAAGCTAAAATCTTTACAAAATTGGATCTAAGAGACGTGTATTACAGACTCTGAATTAAAGAAGGTAATAAGTGGAAAATAGCCTTCAAGACCCGATATGGCCACTTTGAGTACCTTATAATGCTATTTAGGCTTACTAATACACTAGCGATATTCTAGTCCTATATCCAAAGGGCCCTTAGAGGGCTCCTAGATCGTACCTATGTTATGTACTTAGACAATATCCTTATCTACAGCGAAGAAGAGGATTAGTATAATCTTTACATTGAAGAAGTACTAGAAAGACTCCTAGACTAGGGGCTTTTTTGCAAAGCAAGCAAATGTGTATTCTCTACTAAGGCTGTAGAGTTCCTAGGCTTTATTGTTACCCCTAAGGGGGTAGTAATAGACCTAACCTAGGTCTAGACTATCTGTAAATAGCTGGTACCTATAAGCTACTAAGAGGTACAGGTGTTCCTAGGGTTTACCAACTTTTATAGGCGCTTTATCTTCAACTATAGTGCAGTAGTGGAGCTATTAACAAACCTGCTTAAAGCTGCCTAAGACCTAAACCAAGGCTCTAAGAGCCTTAGAAAGAAGAAGGGGAAGAAGCTAACCAGGAAGGGACTAACGAAGTGGTACCTTCCCTAGAGCTAGCTAAAGGAAGTATACACTGCTTTCAAAGAACTGTAAGAGAAGTTCCTAGGGGCCCTAGTCCTGCAGTACTTCCAGACTAAGAAGCTAGTAATAATTATTACTAATGCGTTAGATTTTGCAATAGTAGCTATTATGCTCTAGCTACAAGATACCTATATAGCTTCAGAAAAGCATTAGAAGCTAGTTGCCTTCTAGAGCCGAAAGTTCTTAGGACTAGAGGTTAATTAGCTAACGTATAACAAAGAATTATGCGCCATTATATCTACGTTCTAATAGTAGTGGCACTATGCTACTCACACCCCTGAAGTAATCTAGGTGCTTTCTAATCACAATAACCTACGGTACTTTATAACTACTAAAGTACTATCCTTAAAGTAAGCCTACTAGGCTAAGGAACTAGCAAAGTATAACTTTAAGATTAAGTATAAGCTAGGGGTAGATAATCTAGCTAACGCCCTATTACAAAGACCCAACTATAAGAAGGGCTTTATACTTAGAGTAGGCTAGTGAATATAAGATACTATGTTGCTAACCCTCTAACAAAAGCTTTGAATCTAGTTTATCTAGATAACTAGGGCTTAAGCGTAAAAACAGCAGGAAGCTGAGCTAAAAGCGTAGAGAGAGGACCTCTCTAGAGTAGGGCCTGCGGGTTCCTATTAACTCTCTAAAATAGCACCTTTAGCATAGGATATCTGCAGCACAAGTCTATATAGTAATATATTACCCTTAGGTAGTCCCCTAAGCTCTACTAATCAAGGCGATCCTCTGGGGACTAACCTATTTAAAGCTATACATAACAACCAGCCAGATCCAGAGCTACTAACTCCTGATCAATGCGCTGAGGCGCTTATAGTTAAGGCTCCAATTACTAGAGCTGCTTCGTTGTATATACAGGCGCGTGGAGCAGCGTCTAGAGATACTACATTTACACTAGATACCCTAGACCTCCTCTTAGACCACATTAGAGAGTCCCAAGCCTAGGATATAGCCTATTCTAGGTATAAGGTGCTAACGCAGCGGGAAGAGGGCAGAGCAGTTAAGGGTATACTAAACTGGATAGTTAACCCCAGTAGTGTCCTCCGTAGAGATGGGAAAGTGTGGATCCCCAATAATATATCTCTATAGGAAGCCATCCTTATTTAGAATTATAATAACCTAATAGGAGGCTACTATAGTATTACAAGGACAGTAGAAGTCCTTAGGTGGAAGTACTTCTAGAAATGCCTTAAAGAAGACGTAAAGATGTATATCCGCTACTGTACACCTTGTTAGATAAATAAGATTTATTGGTATAAGCTATAGGGACTACTAGAACCACTCCCCCTAGCCTCTAAGCCTTAGAAGCACTTCTCCCTTAACTTTGTAACTAATCTGCCAGAGTTAAGGGATAACAATAGTAACACGTATAATGCCGTTCTGGTACTAGTGGATAGATTCTCTAAGTATACCTAGTACCTCCCTATAAACAAAATGATTACAGCCTAGTAGCTAGCTAAGCTACTGCTAACGCAAGTTTTCCTAAAGGTAGGGCTACCTATATCACTAGTAACTAATTAAGGAGCAGTATTTACAAGTTAGTTCTAGTCTGATATCTGTTACTACCTCAAGATTAAGAAACATCTGTTAATAGTATTCTATCCTTAAACTGACGGGCAAACTAAATACTAGAATTAGGAGATAGAGTCTTACCTCCAGATCTATATAAACCGTAACCAAGATAATTAGGTGGACTTACTACCCTATGCAGAGTTTGTGTATAACTCTAAAGAACACTCTATAACGAGGTTTACCCCTATTAAACTCACTTACGGCTTAAAGCCCTTAAGCTTTAATAGGGTGCTAGATAAACACTAGCTTTAGAGACCTAACCCCTCACTATAGCAGGACATTAGGTATACTAGAAGTTTAGTAGACCTATAATAGTAAGTCGTTGCAAAGATATAGGAGTGGTTTAAGAACTAGGAGACTATAGCTACTAACCTTAAGTGAGCATAAGAGTAGTACTAACGTTGGTATAATAAAAAGCATCTCCTAGCCTACTTCTTACCTAGCAATAAGGTCCTACTCAACTAGAAGAATATTATAACAATAAAACTATCTAAGAAGTTTGATTACTATTACCTTAGGCTGTTCATAGTCCTAAAGAAGGTTAGTAAACTAGTATACCTACTAGATCTCCCCCTGTTAATAGTATAGATCTATCTAGTATTCTACATCTTACTGTTGGAACTATAGAGACCCCCTCCTAAGTTAAGGGGTTTCCAGCTAGGACCTGTAGAGGTTCTAGACTATAACCTAGACCAGGATAGTACTATACACTATGAGGTTAAGGGAATCTTATGTTACAAGGATATTATATCTAAATGACATTTCAAGGTTAAATGGCTAGGCTGGCTAGAAGAGAAAGTAATATAGGAATATAAGGCAAATCTTACAAACTATACTAAAGTACTCTATAAGTACTGGATCTCCCCTTGAGACACGTCTTAGGGAAAGGGTAGAGAACAGCTGCGCAGGCCTTAGGGCAGAAAAGGCCCTTCCTAAGATAAAAAGGCTAAGTATGCCAGAAGTTACGGCAAAGGGAGAAGTCTCCCTTATCTTACTAAGTTAGGAATGAGGAGACTATGTATTATAGATTACTAAGTTAGTTAATAAAATATACTACAGCTCTGAAGTACTAAGTACAGAAGAGAAGTACAATGATATTTATCTATCTACAACTCTATAGCGCCTAAACTAAGATCTAGGGAGGTAGAGTAACTAGGAGTCTTCCTATACTTAATAGGGCTCTTACTTATATCTATCCCCTTAGACTCACTAGGGATATAAGTACTATAGTAGTAGAATTGATGCTTATGAGGAGTCAAACCCCCGCTAGAATCCTAGAAGATTGTCTTATATTAAATGCTAACAATGATGTTAGTAGGGTAACAGAGGCCTATAGAACTGATACCTATCTAAGTATATTAGTAGAAACTCTTTAGGAAGATTTAGGAGCAAGGGCGGATAAACCTTATAGTAATGTAAATTATTGTCTATAGACTGCTCCTAAGCCTACTAGTAGGCTACAACGTCACCTTAATACATCTCCTTGATTAATTACTTCTCTTCCTTCTTAGCAGTACTAAAGGCGGGAGCTAACAACTGAGTGTAGCTCTATATATAACTCTAGTTACTATAGAGCGTAGTATTTGCTAGTAAGGCAGCCATGAATGTATTATCAGGAAAAGCGGGCATAGTACTAAACTGGCGGGAGGTATAGCAGCGAGCAATTAAGAGAAGGTATTTAAGGACGTTAACGGCACAACGGAACATAGGTACAACCTAAACGGGGCGTTAGTAGAGAGATTACAGGGAAAAAAACAGAACTACCTGCCTCAATGTAACCCCCAGCCTTTACGTCCTAATAAGGCTTGTATATAGTCTACGTGGAAGACGCTACCTAGTAGAACTTACTAGGATATAACAGAGCCTTAATAAAGCCCTTATAGGACCTATTAGGAATAGTCTTGCTTATAGACACGAGTCTAATAATACAACGCTCCTACCTAGATAGTAGTTAGTAGGAATACACTGCAATACCAACAGGGCACTAGTAGGAATAATAAAACCCACTAGTAGGCTACTAGCGTAGGCTGCAGCTCTATATTTAGTGAGAGCGATAATATATAACGTAGAATAGGAGTGTTAAGGACAGCACTAATAGGAATAGTAGTAAAGGATAGCATAATAGGAGCAGGCAGTAATAGGAGTAACTTAGAGTACTTGTTAAAAAGTAAGGTGTAAGAAGAAGAGTTAACCCTGAGCAGAAAATACCTTTTTATACCTAATCCAAAGCACAGCGCCTAAGTCCCTAAACTATGCTCTGGTAAAGAGCTGCCTACGCCCTAAGAGGTAAACAGCAAATAGCTAATAACTAGAAGAGGAGACTACTAGCCTCCTTACTAGTTATCCATTATATCACCTACTTAAGAGGACCTACGGTGGACCTCCCAATAAGCAAACAGCACTTAGTGCTAAGTACATAAGAGGAGCAACCTCTATACTATTACATCTACCACTAAGGGAAACTTAGTTACTATCTAAACACTAAGTCTCCCCCCTAGTAGCCTGTTAAAAGGGCAAGTGGTAGGAAGGCATTACGCTGATTAGGGGTATTAGATGCACCCAATTAACAAAGTAGAAGGTAGAGGGGTAGACACCACAAGTGTACTGCGTAAAAATATCTGTAGGATAATTTACAAATAGGCTACGTAAGGCCTAGGCTGTTAGCAGAGGTATACTGCTATACTATAAGCGTTTATTAGGTTAAGTTAATAATGAAGATCTCAGGACGTCCCCTAATGACGATGCTAAGGGTAGGGAGGCAATTTCTCTAAACTAAGGTTTCTCCTATAGGGAGTTTTCCCAGAGTTCAATTAGCTCCTCTACGAGAAGGACCCCCTACGAGACTAATAGATACCTAAGAGTAACCTATTTAATACCTAGTTACAATGACTTAGGCTAAGTTATTAAGAAAGGGGGGGGTAGTTATTAGGGATATTTCTATATGGGCTCCAACGGAGATCCTACGGATCTCCCTTAGAGGTGCCCTAGGCTAAGACCAGCCCTAATTACCTAACCTATCCTATATATTCTCAGACGTATCCTTGAGGGCTCCTTAAGGATTTGTCTTAATACATACATTTTGCCCTAAACCAAATTACCTGCCCTAATATACCTCACATTCTCCTCCTCTATAGTTATTTATCTTGTATTAGTACCTTCCATAGTACTACGTTAGGGCTCGCCCATCACACTAGCTACTTAGCTTAGAGTATTAACTATTACCCTTCTTTATAATATACCTCTTCTACCCTCTTCTACCTTAATAAGACTATTACTATATATAATAAAACTAGTATATCTTATATTAAAACTTATTATTAATTTAATATACTTCTATTACTACTAAATACTAACGTGTTCTATTACCCAGTAGTTAACATTACTAAGCAGTCAGAAATTCCTTAGCACTGCCCTCCCCTAACTGAATACAAGATGTTGTAATTAATAAACGTGTTATCTATAAACCAAGAAGGTAGAATTAAGCTTGCCCTTTAGGCCTACTACTATTACTAATTTAAAAATCTTATATATACTACTAATATATATAACCTTCCTCCTATAACCCTCTAAAAGTACGCTAGTAGAATTTAATTATAACATAATTACCAGCCTAACTACTAGAAGCTTACCCTAACTAAAGAGAGTATAATTATCTAATATATCCTTAACCTTAATTTATAAGGGTTCTCCCCTAGGCTCTATAAGGTGGAAGATATAGCTAATAAACTACTAGAGGTATAGGGTAAAGAGAAGGTTAGTAAGAATTAGGCCTCTAGATTAGTTATGCGTTCTAATAAGCTAAAAATAAGCTTTAATTATACTAAGGACTATTAGAGGAGTAAATAGGAAGATCCTATAGTAGTTAGTAACTAGTTTTAACTAGTTAAGAATACTAAAGCTAAGTATAGTATCTAGGATAGAGATACCTATAACTTTAATAAAGCTAGGTTTTAGATAGGTATTATTAGGGTTATAAAAGTAGTTACTAGCTCTAAGAAATATACTTATCTAGACCTAGTTCAGCTAGGTAATTAGGAGTAGGTTATAATTATCTAGGGTATATCTACTACTAGCCTTATAATTCCACCTTTTATTATCTATAAGGGTAAAGTTCACCTTTCTAGCTAGTATAAGGAGACTAATATACTAGCTAATTAGGTCCTTATAGTCTCTAATAATAGATAGATAAATAACGCCCTTAGCTTTAAGTAGCTAAAGTACTTTAATAGATTTATAAAGATATATTAGGTTAGGGTATACTAGCTACTAATTTTAGATAGCTATAAGAGCTACCTATCCTAGAATTTTAAGGATTATTATAAGGAGAATAAGATTATTATACTCTATATACCTCCCTACTTATCCTATATTCTCTAGCCTCTAGATATAGGTTACTTTATACTACTAAAGGTCTAGTACTCCTAATATATTTAAGCCTTAGTATAGAGATATATCTTCTATATTAATAAACTAGGCTTCTTACCAGCATTTTATAACACGTTTTTTAAGACCTTTATAGAGACTAATATTAAGTTAAGCTTCTATAGTACTAGCTTAGTCCTATTAGACCTATAATTAGTTCTAGATAAGCTGGATATCTATCTATAGACCCTACTAGGACCCCTACTAGAAGTAATACTATAGTAGTTAAAAATACTAAGTAATATACTTAAATTTAGATTATAATTAAAGCTTATTACTACTAAGCTTAGTTCCTTACCTAGTTTAGTAAAGGATAGCTTCCAGCAGCTTATTAAAGGTGCTAAACTAATACTATACTAGAATACACTTATAGCAGCCTATATTAAAGAGCTAGAAGAGCTAAATAATAAGTTAACAAAGTATAAATTATAGAAGAGGAAGTGGATCTAGACTAGAGGGGTACTAAAGTTTAGTAAGATATTATAAGTAGTAACTATAGACTCTCCCTCTATGTAGAAAAGTAAGAAGAAGGCACATAGTGGGTGTAATTAGGATTAGGCTCTACTAGCTTAAAGATGCTGTAGGAAGTATAGAGAGACTAGGTATAATGCAAGAACATGCTTATATATTAAAGAGGACACTTCTAAGTCTGATACAACTACTCAGTATATATTCTCAAGTAGTAATGTTGAAGAAACTGATTGTTGTTGAGATGGGAGGGCAGTGCCAAGGAATTTCTGACTGCTCAGTGATGTTGACCGCTTAGTAATAGAACACGTTAACTAATATATAATATTAATATAGCCCTATATTTTAATTATTATAGCTGAATATAGAGGTTTATATATATAATTTGCCTCGAATTTAAGGTAGATGTGTAGTGTGGGTGGCTTTGATCCCAAATTGGAACAATGTTTGATTAATGGAAAGGGGGTGACGCAGTATATTTCCATCTGCGATGTTGATATCCATTTTATATGCTAATTAGTGCGTGCAGTCACGACAAATGGATTGTAGTTATGCCGTGCTAGATTGGGGAAAAGGTGTTGATTGAGTGTCAGATATGGAGATTTCGAGGGTACAAGGTATAGATAATAGAAGGTTAGGAGCATGTAGGTGGTGTTCATTAGTATTTTCGATGGGGGGTTTAGTTTGGCTATTGGTGATCATGGGAATTGCTCTGTCTAGTGACTTCACCGAAATTGACTTTTTCATATCTCGCCCTAATCCGCTATGCCATACATTCTTCATACAAAGTGGTATCTTCGCTCATCGGTAATCATTTCCTCAGAAAACAAGCAAGCCTCTATGACTTCCAAACCATTCCACACCTCTACAACTTCACTTGCCCACTCCTGATCTTATGTAAATCGTTCATGCCAAATCGCTCATAGGTTCCTCCTCTCAGCCAATACAACACATCTCCGCTCTCCTCCACCATCTTAACATCAATACCATCCTTTTGGAGGTGGGCCTTCTGCTGTTTATTTGTCCCCGTCGTCAGGATGCTTTTCGTCACCCTCAGGAACAACGGCACCGCAAATGCTGGGAGTTCCTTGTGTAGATGCTCTGCCAGCTTCTTTAGCATCTGTGCAGACGGCAATTTCCCCGCGTCACCGGTATTCTTGAAAACAGCGGCGGCGCAACCCGCCCTCCCATCATGCCTGGGAACGAGAACGCCGTACACATTCGCCTCCTCAATGGCATCAAAGTGGCCCATCGCATCCGAGACTTCCTGGGTGCTAGTGTTCTCTGCCTTCCATCGAAAAGTATCACCCAATCGATCCACAAACCACCACCGTCCCTCTTTATCCCATCTCATTAGATCTCCCGTCCGGAAGTATGCATCGCCCTTCTTCTTGACATCTCGCACCACTTTCGAAGTCGTCGCTTGCTCATTTCCATAATAGCCCTGAAACTTGGCTTTTATGTCATTGGGATCAAGTTTGAAGAGGAGTTCGCCGGGTTCGTTCCAATCTGCGACTTGACATAGCCCTGTTGTGGAGTCTCGTAGAAGGGAACCGGCCTCAGACTCAGGATCTATGCGGACCAAGGCGAGCATTGATCCCATGATTGCCATGGCCATGGTACCGTTCCGGCCGATTGCGCCAGCGGAGAAAGAGTTTGTGCTTCGATTCCACATTCCAGAGGGGGCTTCAGTGGCAGCATAAAATTCACAGATTGTTGAGACGCCGAAGCGGTCCTTGAAAGTGTTCCAGACATCAGGTCGGAGGCCATTACCGAATGCAATGTGGACATTGTGGTCTTTGTCGAGGGGAGATTTGGGGGCGGTCAGGATGTAGCGTAGGGTCTCGCCGACATAATGGATGATGGTGGCTTTTGAGGCGCGAATTTCGGGCCAGAAGGTTTTGTGGCTGAATTTCTTGCTAAGGCAGATGGTGGAGCCGCCCTGGAGTACCGCACAGACACCTAGAACGGAGGCGGAGGAGTGATAGAGAGGCATCGAGGTGTACATAATCTCGGTTTGCTTGAGTGGTATCCATCCTGCTGCGAATGTGCTTGCGAGATTCATTTTGCCCCATGCCATGATCGCTGGCTTGGGAAGTCCAGTAGTCCCACTTGTATAGATAAGCATGGCCATATCGTGTCGCTTTTGGTTGCTGCGCAGCGAATCTGGTGGGCGGATTGGTTCGAGAGACGCTATGTGAGCTTCTAAACGCTGATCGAAGAAGAATATCTCCAGCTTTCGCGGTTTCGTATATGTGTTTGATTCCACTCCCCGAGCTTGCGGCGCCGCCTTCGCATGCCTTTTCACTGATGAAGGCACCAAACCCTCTTCATCCTCGAATCCGTACTGTGCCTGTCTTTCTGATGGTGTTGTCGCATCTGGTTGTCTTGCCACAAAACCATGCTCCAGCAGCACCTCCTCAGCAAACTTGTCCTTCCCCTCCTCGTCTACCAACACCAGCCTCGCAGTCGACGTTTTGATCGTATGTACAAGCGGTCGCCCCGTCAGGTTGTAGTTGATGAACGCCGGCTTCGCGCCGATACTCCACAGTCCAAACCACACCCATATGAACACCTCCGAGTTCACGAAGTCCATTGCGACAACCTCGCCCGGTTCCACTCCCTTGCTCTTGAGCCATGACCCATATCGTAACACCATTTCGTAGGCCTCCTTGTATGTCCAACTCTTGCCATGAAAGATGATCCACGCGTGGTCGCCGTTGGAGGAATGCGCCTGGTTCTCCAGGACGTAGAAGGGGTTGAGCACATCCTTCTTCTCGGCCAGCAGCGCGTGGACTTGGGAGGAGACGAAAGACGACAATAAACCTAGATCGTATGTAAAGGCATGGCGGCCATTGAGATATGCGAGGCCTGCAGCAGCTGCAGGAAGGACGTAGGGGAGTGCTAAGGGGGTTAGCTTGACAGTCGTCGCGTTGAAAGTTTGCGCTTACCTTGCATCTTCACCGCGGCTTTAATTGAACGTAGTGCGATTTGCGAAAGGGTAGAAGCAGATACAGGATGTCATTGATGCGCGCCAGTTACTTTAGGGGCCAGAAGTGTTGTTGTTCATCTCGAGTCTGCGGGGAAGTTCCTCGGAGAGCTCGACTTGCACACGCCATCCTGAGATGCCTCGGTACCTGAGCAGGTACCTCCTTGCTGAGGGGACAACAGCATTCAGAACCTAGAATTAGATCAGGCCGGCCGATCGTAGCATCTCGAGTCGTGAGTAAACAGCCGACGGGCTAGGTACCGAGCACGCCAATTGTTGTTCAAATAAAGTTTCTATAATCGTTGGTTGGCACATGCCTAAGACGGGCGTGGATGATAGGACAGTGCCTCAATAAAATACAGCATTTGTAATACCCGATTCATAACAACACCACGCCTATCTAGGCAGGGCCCGAACTCACCATATGCCTTTCCAATGCCATCGAGTACATACATTATACCACCATGCACTCGCCTTGTACTTCACGTAACTCTTCAAGATGTTCCTTCCATTACCGTATTTTCTCGCGTAACGCACGGCCCGGCGTGGCGCACGATCCTCGGCAAAAGCCGTCACTACTTTTGAGGCTCTACAGCTCTATATATATTGTATATCCAATCAATTTTTTGGAGGAAGGATCAGAGGTGGGGAACGTTGATTTTGGATATTCAAATTATTCGCGATATCTCATAGGGAGCTTAATATTTCTGTTTCGCCTTGATCAAGCAGGCGTAGCACCACCCATCTCAATCAATAATATCTCCTTATCTGATCCCTCATCTACTTCCTCCTCATCAGTAGAGCTCTTAATCGTGATCACTGTTAATTTGCCCTTGTTTTTGGAGCTCTTTTTGCGTAAGGTAGGAGTCTTCTAAACAGCCTTTTTAAGTTGCTTTTTAGCCTGGTTCTGGAGCTTGATTTCCTTTGCAATTGCCTAAGTACGCTTCCTCTCCTTAATTATATAAGCCTTCTCAGCCTTCTTCTAAGCTCTCTCTATCTTATCTAAGTCCTTTTTTTACTATATAGCCTTATCTTTAGTATTCTTCTTATCCTATTAATTATAAGTATCCTAAACCTTCTATAGGTGTAAGGCACGTTAGGGCAGGCAATTCAGTTCAGGGCAAAATATATATATTAAGACAAATCCTTAAGGAGCCCTCAAGGATACGTCTAAGAATATATAGGATAGGTCAGGTGATTAGGGCCAGTCTTGGCCTAGGGCACCTCTAAGGGAGATCTATAGGATCTCCATTAGAGCCTATATAGAAATGTCCCTAATAACTACCCCCCCCTTTCTTAATAACTTAGCCCAAGTTATTATAACTAGGTGTTAAACGGGTTACTCTTAGGTATCTATTAGTCTTATAGGGGGTCCTTCTTATAGAGGAGCTAATTGAACTCTAGGAAAACTCCCTGTAGGAGAAACCTTAGTTTAGAGAAATTACCTTCCTGCCCTTAGTATTGTTATTAGGGGACGTCCTAAGATCTTTATTATTAACTTAACCTAATAAACACTTATAGTGTAGCAGTATACCTCTACTAACGGCCTAGGCCTTACATAGCCTGTTTATGAATTATCCTACAGATATTTTTGTACAGTATACTTATCTGCAGAGCTAGTTTGTCAAGGGGTTAACTCTTATATAAAGTCTACTAACAGTATCTACCCCTCTACCTTCTACTTTGTTGATTGGGTATATCTAATACCCCTAATCAGCGCAATACCTTCCTGCCACTTGCCCTTTTAACAGGCTACTAGGGGGGAGACTTAGTATTTAGATAGTAACTAAGTTTCCCTTAGTGGTAGATGTAATAGCATAGAGATTACTCCTCTTATATACTTAGTACTAAGTGCTGTTTACTTGTTAGGAGGTCCACTATAGGTCCTCTTAAGTAGGCGACATGATAGATAACTAGTAAGGAGGCTAGTAGTCTCCTCTTCTAGTTGTTAGCTATTTGCCGTTTACCTCTTAGGGCGTAGGTAGCTCTTTACTAGAGCATAGTTTAGGGACTTAGGCGCTGTGCTTTGGATTGGGTATAAAAAGGTGTTTTCTACTTAGGGTTAACTCTTCTTCTTATACCTTACTTTTTAATAAGCGCTCTGAGTTGCTCCTATTACTACCTACTCCTATTATACTATCCTTTACTACTATTCCTATTAGTGCTATCCTTAACAGTCCTATTCTACGTTATATATTGTTACTCTTACTGAACATAGAGCCGCAGCCTACACTAGTAGCCTACTAGTGGGTTTTATTATTCCTACCAGCGCCCTATTGGTGTTACAGTGCATTCCTACTAACTACTATCTAGGTGTAAGTGTTACGTCGTTAGACTTATATCTATAAGTAAGACTATTCCTAACAGGTCCTATAAGGGCTTTATTAAGGCTCTGTTATATCCTAGCGAGTTCTACTGGGTAGTGTCTTCTACATAGACTATATACAAGCCTTGTTAGGACATAAAGGCTAGGGGTTGCATTAAGGCAGGTAGTTCTGTTTTTTTTTTTCCTATAATCTCTCTGCTAACGCCCTATTTAGGTTGTGCCTGTGTTCCGTTACGCTGTCAACGTCCTTGAATACCTTCTCTTAATTGCTCACTACTATACCTCCCGCCAGTTTAGTACTATGCCCACTTTTCCTAATAATGCGTTTATGGCTACCTTACTAGTGAATGCTACGCTCTATAGTAACTAGAGTTACGTGTAGAGCTACACTTAGTTATTGGCTCCCACCTTTAGTACTGCTGAGAAGGAAGAGAAGCAATTAATTAAGGAGATATATTAAGGTGACGTTGTAGCCTACTAGTAGGCTTAGGAGCAGTCTATAGACAACAATTTACATTACTACAAGGTTTGTCTACCCTTACTCCTGAATCTTCCTAAAGAGTTTCTACTAATATGCTTAGATAGGTATCAGTTCTATAGGCCTCTGTTACCCTACTAACATTATTATCAGCATTTAATATAAGACGATCTTCTGGGATTCTAGTAGGGGTTTAGCTCCTTATAAGCGTTAATTCTACTACTATAGTACTTATATCCCTAGTAAGTCTAAGGGGATAGATATAAGTAAGAGCCCTATTAAGTATAGGAAGACTCCTAGTCACTCTGCCTCCCTAGATCTTAGTTTAGGCGCTATAGAGTTATAGATAGATAAATATTATTATACTTCTCTTCTATACTCAGTACTTCAGAGCTGTAGTATATTTCATTAACTAACTTAGTAATCTATGATATATAGTCTCCTTATTCCCAACTTAGTAAGATAAGGGAGACTTCTCCCTTTGCTGTAACTTCTGGTATACTTAGCCTTTTTATCTTAGGAAGGGCCTTTTCTACCCTAAGGCCTGCGCAGCTGTTCTCCGCCCTTTCCCTAAGACACGTCTTAAGGGGAGATCTAGTACTTATAGAGTACTTTGGTACAGTTTGTAAGATTTACCTCATATTCCTATATTACTTTCTCTTCTAGCCAGCCTAGCCATTTAACCTTGAAATGTTATTTAGATGTAATATCCTTATGATATAAGATTCCCTTAACCTTGTAGTACATAGCACTGTCCTGGTCTAGGTTATAGTCCAGAACCTCTACGGGTCCTAGCTGGAAACCCCTCAACTTGGGAGGGGGTCTCTATGGTTCTAATAGTAAGATATAGAATACTAGATAGATCTGTGCTATTGACGGGGGGAGATCTAGTAGGTATACTAGTTTACTAACCTTCTTTAGGACTGTAAACGGCCTAAGGTAACGGCAATTAAACTTCTTAGACAGTTTCATTATTATAATATTCTTCTAGTTAAGCAGGACCTTATTGCCAGGTGAGAAGTAGGCTGGGAGGCGCTTTTTATTATACCAACGTTGGTACTGCTCTTGTACTTACTTAAGGTTAGTAGCTATAGTCTCCTAGTTCTTAAACCACTCCTATATCTTTGCGACGACTTACTATTATAGGTCTACTAAACTTCTAGTATACCTAATATCCTACTATAGCAAGGGGTTAGGTCTCTAAAGCTAGTATTTATCTAGTACCCTATTAAAGCTTAAGGGCTTTAAGCTATAGGTAAGTTTAATAGGGGTGAACCTTATTACAGAGTATTCTTTAGAGTTATATACAAACTCTATATAGGGTAGTAAGTCTACCTAATTATCTTAGTCGCAGTTTATGTAGATCTAGAGGTAAGACTCTATCTCCTAATTCTAGCGTTTAGTTTACCTATTAGTTTAAGGATAGAATACTGTTAACAGATATTTCTTAATCTTAAGGTAGTAATAGATATTAGACTAGAACTAACTTGTGAATACTGCTCCTTAATTAGTTACTAGTGATATAGGTGGCCCTGCCTTCAGGAAAACTTGCGTTAGTAGTAGCTTAGCTAGCTACTGGGCCGTAATCGTTTTGTTCACAGGGAGGTACTAGGTATACTTAGAGAATCTGTCCACCAGTACTAGAACAGCATTATACATGTTACTGTTATTATCCCTCAACTCTGGCAGATCAGTTACAAAGTTAAGGGAGAAGTGCTTCTAAGGCTTAGAGGCTAGGGGGAGTGGTTCCAGCAGTCCCTATGGCTTATGCTAATGAATCTTATTCATCTAACAAGGTGCATAGTAGCAGATATACGTCTTTACGTCCTCTTTAAGGTATTTCTAGAAGTACTTCTACCTAAGGACTTCTACTGTCCTTGCAACGCTATAGTAGCCTCCTATTAGGTTATTGTAATTCTGAATAAGGATAGCTTCCTATAGAGATATGTTATTAGGGATCTACACTTTCCTATCTCTATAGAGGATACTACTAGGGTCAACTATCTAGTTTAGCGTGCCCTTAACTACTCTACCCTCTTCCCACTACGTTAGTGCCTTATACCTAGAATAGGCTACATCCTAGGCTTAGGACTCTCTAATGTGGTCTAAGAGGAGGTCTAGGGTATCTAGTGTAAACATAGTATCTCTAGACGCTGCTCTATGCGCCTGTATATACAACGAAGCAGCTCTAGTAATTAGAGCCTTAACTATAAGCGCCTCAGTGCATTGATTAGGAGTTAGTAGCT
The DNA here is from genome assembly GCA_010015725.1 of Amniculicola lignicola CBS 123094. NCBI lineage: Eukaryota > Fungi > Ascomycota > Dothideomycetes > Pleosporales > Amniculicolaceae > Amniculicola > Amniculicola lignicola. The sequence continues at coordinate 43,597 of ML977557.1, forward strand.
CTAGATCCAGCTAGTTGTCGTGTACAGCTTTGAATAGGTTAGTCCCTGGAGGATCACCTTGATCAGTAGAGCTTAGGGGACTGCCTAAGGGTGATATATTACTATACGGACTCGTGCTGCGGATATCCTATACTGAAGGTACTATTTCAGAGAGTTAATAGGAACCTGTAGGCCCTACTCCAGAGAGGTCCTCTCTCTACGCTTTTAGCTCAGCTTCCTACTGTTTTTGCGCTTAAGCCCTAGTCATCTAGATAGACTAGATTTGAAGCTTTTGTTGGAGGGTTGGCAATATAGTATCTTACATTTACTAGCCTACTCCAAGTGCGAAGCCCTTCTTATAGTTAGGTCTTCGTGATGGGGCGTCAGCTGGATTATCCACCCCTAGCTTGTACTTAATCTTGAAGTTATACTTTGCTAGTTCCTTAGCCTAGTAGGCTTACTTTAAGGATAGTACTTTAGTAGTTATAAAGTACCGTAGGTTGTTATAATTGGAAAGTACCTGGATTACTTCAGGGGCGTAAGTGGCATAGTGCCGCTACTATTGGAACGCAGATATAATAGTATATAATTCTTTGTTATACGTTGGCTAATTAACCTCTAGTCCTAAGAACTTTCAGCTCTAGAAGGTAACTAGCTTCTAATGCTTTTCTAAAGCTATGTAGGTATCTTGTAGCTAGAGTATAATAGCTACTATTGTGAAATCCAACATATTAGTAATAATTATTACTAGCTTCTTAGTCTAGAAGTGCTGTAGGACTAGGGCCCCTAGGAACTTCTCTTACAGTTCTTTGAAAGCAGTGTATACTTCCTTTAGCTAGCTCTAGGGAAGGTACCACTTTGTTGGTCCCTTCCTAGTTGGCTTCTTCCCCTTCTTCTTTCTAAGGCTCTTAGAGCCTTAGTTTAGGTCTTAGGTGGCTTTGAGTAGGTTTGTCAACGGCTCCACTACTGCACTATAGTTGAAGATAAAGTACCTATAAAAGTTGGTAAACCCTAGGAATACCTGTACCTCTTAGTAGCTTATAGGTACTAGCTATTTACAGATGGTCTAGACCTAGGTTAGGTCTATTACTACCCCCTTAGGGGTAACAATGAAGCCTAGGAACTCTACAGCCTTAGTAGAGAATATATATTTACTTACTTTGTAAAAAAGCCCCTAGTCTAGGAGTCTTTCTAGTACTTCTTTAACGTAAAGATTATACTAATCCTCTTCTTCGCTGTAGATAAGGATATCGTCTAAGTATACAACATAGGTATGATCTAGGAGCCCTCTGAGGGCCCTTTAGATATAGGACTAGAACGTTGCTAGTGTATTGGTAAGCCTAAATGGTATTACAAGGTACTCAAAGTAGCTATATTAGGTCTTGAAGGCTGTTTTCTACTTATTACCTTCTTTGATTCAGAGTCTGTGATACGTGTCTCTTAGATCCAATTTTATGAAGATTTTAGCTTTAGATAGTCTATCTAGTATCTCGCTAACTAGTGGGATAGGGTACTAGTTCTTCACTATAACCTTATTTAGACTGTGATAGTCTACGTAGAGTTGTATTATACTATCTACTTTGGGGACAAAGAGGATAGGGGTACCTATAGGCGATTTGCTTAGATGAATCTATCCCTTATCCTATACTATATTAAGGTATTCCTGTAGGAGATCTAGCTCCTTTCTAGAGAGGTTATAGATAGGTATATTAGGAATCTTCCCGCCTTCTTTGATATTAATAGCATAATCATATTCACCGTTTAGGTGGATGATCTTTGTCTGGTTTTTGCTGAAATTCTGCCACTAATGATAAAGTTTATCTAGTACGTATTTCAGTTCCTCAGCATCTGGTGTGTCGTCTGCTAAGTATCTATAAGCCTCCTTAGGTTACTTATAGGACTGGACTAGGGTAAGCATAGCTTATATTAGCTTAGTATTATATATGTCGCTTATTATACAACACGCTGCTACCTTAGGTAGCTATAATAGTATAGGGTTGTTTTTGACGCACTTTTTTAGGTAGTCTATAACATTAAGGGTCTAGTTCTTTAACTATAGCAGTCCTTAGTTCTGGTAATACTAGGTATTGTAGACCTTATCCCTGCTAGGGCCTTTTGGCCCCTTCGCCTTTCTAACTAATTCCTAGAGGAGTTCTAAGGCGATCTACTTATAGGCTTGATTATTAATTTCTTAAAACCTTATTTATATAGGTTAAAGGACGTAGGTGTATTCTCTATAGCTTACTTCACCTAGGAGGTCTACTACCTTGACAATCTGGACTCTCTTAGGAGTACTCTTATTATCCTACCATTTAAAGGTACTAGTAGAGAATTAGATTCAAGGGTTAGTAGCCTATAGCTATAGATATCCTAATACTAAATTGTATCCTATAAAGCTAGTAGCCTAAAACCACTTAGGGCCCACTAACTTCCTAATACCCTAAGAATTATAACAACTTATTGTTAGGTTATAGGGCTTACTAAGTTATAGCTTATTGTTATTAACAAACATAGCCACTAGCTTTCTATGGAATAAGCTATGCTTAAGCTTGGTCTTCTCTACTGCCTAATTGCTAATTAGGTTCAGCTCTACACCACTATTATATAGGGCTTAGAGGCTTAATAGATTGCTATTATCTCTTTCTACAAGGACGTCTACAGCAATCTATAGGTATTTCCCCTTAGAGTATTTCCCTAACTGCAGCTGGGAGAGGTTTGTAATTAGGGCTAGTCTTTTCCTAAGTTGCTATGTAACGGCCTAGGGGTGGTATTACTACTAGTTACTACTAAACCTTGCTGGTTCTTCTAGTACGGTTTCTAGTAGTTACCCCCCTATCCCCCTTGATTCCTGTAGGAGTCTTGAGAGTTAGAGTAGGACTGGTCCTTGCTGGGTGCTCCACTGCTTAGCATTAGGGTACCTTTAGCTTAAGTTAGTGTCGAAAATCGTGTCCCTTAGGACGACTTCTAGTCTATCCTCTTCTATTCTTTAGAAGGTTTAGTGTTCTATTAGGAAGTAACTCACTTCCCCCCTAAGGGCCCTTTACTAGGGTTTAACACCTACAGTAACTTTTTAGTAGTTTTAAGGTTTCTCTTAAAAGCCGTCCAATCCTAAGTCTCTTATAATACTATTAGGCGTTGGACTTTGTTACGTATAGTATTAGGGGCCTTAGCCTATACAAAAGCGATCTTTAGGTGCTTATTATTAGTCCCATCAGGGTACTTAAAGAATAAGCTATCTAGGAGTAACTCCTTCTTACTAAGTTGGAGCAGGAATAAGTCTACTAAGTCTATATCTCTCCAACTTAGGTTGAAGAACTGAAGATAGTTGTCAAATTTGGTTAAGACTGGGTCCTAGACTAGGGTAGTAGCTTCCTAATATAGTTCTATCTAGGTAGCAATAGTACTATCTTCTACCTTTCTTTAGTATAGTTCCCTATGAATAGGGAACTATATAGTGCTAAGGGCCCATCTGGTCCTCGTAATTGAGTTAGTAATAATCTGTACTATATTAAACGCGGACTTAATATTATACCTCTATTATTTAACAGCAGCAGCCTGAGGCGTGCGTTGTTCATTACCTAAACTTAGTTGGGGGTGAACTTTCTGTAGTGCACTAAGCACTTTGGATACCTCCTTAGCTATAGACTAGGGTCAGTTATAGGCTAGGGAGGCAATAGTGACTGGGATGGCTAGCGCTTTAGCTATGTCTATCTGTTGTTGCAACTGCTTAAGCTCCTCTTAGGGGGCTCCTTAGTCTTCTACAGCAAATAGCATTTGTATTTATTAACCTAAGATTTGCTCTAGTGTTATAATAGTAGTTAGGACTCTTATAGGAAGGCTTTAATCCAGGACTAGTTTGCTAGAGAGAGGGTTAATACTTAGATTATAGTAGTGCACTAATCCGTTAACTAAGCTGCTAGGAGTGGGGACACTACTATTTCCAGCCTTATTATTTCCTAGTTAGGTCCCACTATTACCCTAGTGGCTATCTGATACTGCAGTATAAGTAGATGCCCCTATACATAGACTATCCCTTATACAGGAGGTAGTTAGGACCTCACAGTTATTGAGTTTGTCCCACCCGTCTTTAGGGTCAACGCTAGCCCCTTAACGGGTTGAGTATAGGTTGCCTTAGGCTCCCCTACTCTTAAGTTCTCGCTAGAGTTATTCCTCTTTATTATCGTCGTCGTTGTTAACTTCCGTGAATTAAGGCTCTAGTGGGTCTACTACTGGCTGCTTGCTCTACTATTACATAGAGTAAGCTTAAGCTAGCTTTACCTTTAGGGGTATACTTATTACTTAGGTTCAGTGTAGGTAGGTAATAGCGTGTTACTAGGTTGCTGGAGGAGAGTAAAAAGATAAAATAGATAGTTAATTATAAATTGACTGCCTCCTTGTATTAAGGAAAGGGAAGGATTTGAATTATAAGGCACATTAGGGCAGGTAATTCGGTTCAGGGCAAAATGTATGTATTAAGACAAATCCTTAAGGAGCCCTCAAGGATACGTCTAAGAATATATAGGATAGGTCAGGTGATTAGGGCTGGTCTTAGCCTAGGGCACCTCTAAGGGAGATCCGTAGGATCTCCGTTGGAGCCTATATAGAAATATCCCTAACAATAGGGACTAAAAGATTACTCTACTATTATATTATAGAGGCACTTTAAGTAGGAGAGGCTTCCTATGCTATCTCTTCTTCTTCTCATTAATTAGGGCTTCTTTAAGGCGATTATTCTTATTTTTAAGGAGGATATTATACATGGATATTAAGTGGATTATTTAACTTAGCTGCTGTAAGCGTCTATTATAAATATTAGTAACTACCTAGTATAGGAGCCTCTTAATCTTTCTCCAATCTCCAGCACTAAGAACTGAGGTAGTTAAATTACTTAAGGATAGCCTCTTATCCTCCTTGTTCTTAAATTAGATAAGTACTTATTCTGGATTAAATAGATAAAGGCTATACTTTTTAAAGGTAGAGAGTATATTTTTAGGTATAAAAGAAGCTTTCTAGGCCTTATTAAAGAGGTAGAAGAAGTCCCTTTTAGTAATACTTAATAGTCCTTAACATTAATCTATAAAATTAGCTAAGGCTAATAAGTAGGCTAATAAGAGAGGCTTAAATATCCTAATGTTAAGAGGCTGCAATGTATAAGTTAAATAAGGAGGATATATTACTAGGAGAATCTTATAATTATTATAATACTTAATAAATCCTATTATAATATATAATCTATGCCTATTAAGGATTAAGAGTTAATAGCTCTATTATACCTTAGCCTTTGTCTCCCTATTAAATACCTGTTTAAGCTATTTTTAGCTAAGATTATTATTTATCCATCCACTTAGTAAGGAAGCAAAAAAGGCCTTATATATAGAAGGATTAAAGTCTTATAACTAGGTGTCTTATATATTACCTATAAGGGCTTAATAGATTAATACTAGTATAAGCAAGGTTCTATCTATATAGATACACGCAATTGTAGTAATCTACTCTTAATTTCTATCCTGAATAATCTACTTAATACCCCCCTCTTCATATTACCACCTTAAGAAGATCCGCTTTATTTTAGAGAGTATACTAATTAAGAAGCCCTTCTTATCTATATTATATATATACTGTAGATTAATATTGTATTACTCTATTTTTTATTTAAGAAGGTTAAAATATAGAGTATATTTAAAGGTAGAATCAGCTCATTTTCGTTGTATATTAATTCCTAATACCTATTGCAATAGAAGATTAATATTATGCCACTTAATAAACTAATTAGCCCAGCCTTTACCTGCCTGCCTGCCTGCCTGCCTGCTATATCTGAGGTAAAATTGCGTATTATTTGGTATATAGGAGGTAGCCCTTAAGAGGTAAGCTTATTAATATATATAATCAACTCTCGTTCTTGGATATTATTAAGGAGTTGTTAATTTTCGTGCTTTTATGCTATTATACCCTGTACCCCCCACTAGCGCTTTGACAGTGTAGATTAATCGCAGTAATACTCTTTTGTAAATTGAGTAAAATTAATTAATTCTCCAATCTTCAGCGACTTCAATGCCTCTAATGCGTCGTCAATCGGAGCCATATTGGTGGAGATATTGATATCGCAATATATCAAAAATTCGGATGGAGTGTGCGTCACGCCGGGCCGTGCGTTACGCGAGAAAATACGGTACCGTCATGTATCCATTTGCGCCACTTTTCCGATCTGTACACTTCCAACTCCACCCCTATCACTGCCATCTGAACTGATCCCCCGGCATATAAAAGTTTGCATCCTCAAATGTAATAACCCTATCCAAACCGAGAAACTGCGTATCGTTGAACGCATCCGAGAGATTCAAGAGCGACTGGTCTTGAGGATGTTGTTGAAGAGTCCCATTATTTCCTCCAAACGTTTGTGGTGATGTGTTGGTCATCGGGTATGTATTTTGTGGGTGGCTTAGGATATGTGCTGGAGCCGATTGAGGTTCGAGATGTCCACCGCCAGGTGATTGGGCGCTCGGAGGTAGGTATGGGATAGGCGATTGTATTGCATTGCCGTACAGCGCAGTCGGTGGAGTCGTGTGGACGCCTTGCTGAATCGGGGGTGGGTAAGACATAGTCCTACTATGCCGCGCAGAGGAACGGCGATTGCGTATCAGTGCTCCCGGAATATGGTTAAGAGTTGTAGACTGAGCTGGACTAGTCGAGGCTGTTGAGTCCACTTTCCGACACGAATGGTCGTAGAGATTGAACTGATAGCGCGGATCGTGTTGGCCGCACTCATAGAGATATTCCAGCTGCAGTGCGTATAGCCCCGCTTGATCCACCGACGCTTCCTCAGAACGATTGCAACTGCTAGAATTTGCAGTATTGTCTTTGGTTGAACCAGTCCATCGTGCGCTCATCTCCCATAGGTTCTGAGTGAGCCGCTGAAATTCGGGGAGCAGAGCCTTCTTCGTAGCCTGATGCACGTATAAAAGGGCCTTGGCAGCAACAAATGTACAAAACGCAAACTGAACATTAACGAAATCGATGCGAGTATGTGTGAGAAACTTTTCAACAATGTAGGCTGTGGAGACTGCGGCGTGTTCGCACGTTTGAACACTGCACTCTTTCGGAAGCGCGACATAATTGTTCCAACCTTTCGGCGGATAAGCTATGGAATGATGCAGAAGAATCAAGGATGTGTTATGCGTGATGTGTGCCAGCGTCAAATTCGGGTCCATATCGACGACTTCGGTGTCAGAGGAGATATTGGAGTCCTTCCATCTGGGTGGTAAGAACAGCTTCCAATGCACAAGTCGTAAGTCCAGCTCTTTAAAACGTGTCAACCAATTCACCGCATGTTCTTTCTCCTGCCAGTTGATCCGTTGCTGTAGGAAGAATGTCGTGACTTGGCTTAAAAGTTCTGAAGCTTCAATACAATATGCGAAAGCTCCTAGTTTTGAGGCGTCGATCATTCCGTTAACCGAAGATGGACTGGCTTCTTGAACGTGTTCTACTATTGCGTCCTCTTCATTGTATTGGGCAGGGAAATGTGCTATCGATTTGCCAATCTTGGCCGCGGACTTGCTCCACACGCCAAAATAAGGAGTGGTAACAGGTTCTTGTTTGGTGAAGTAACCCCCGTCAGCTGGAAGTCGCCGGTGCACATCTTCAGATGTAAGACTAGTGTTCCAACCTGTGGACACTGAGCAAAACCTGCACACAAGTTAGATTGGAATTCGTCGTCCCATTAGTATAATCCAGAAACATACCGGTCCAGCAAGAATATGACGAAAAATACTCTTCTTCTCTCTTCGAGCTCTGTCCAATCTGTCGTCGGCTCGACTAAAAGAACTGGATTCATCAGTGCTCCAAATTGTGATGCTGAAGGCTCAAGTGTCAGCTGGAGATAATCGACAGTCCTAGAGAGTGAGGCGATGAGAGGATAGGCTCTTTTGGACTGGCCATCATTCAACTGTTCGTCGTCAGCTTCCAATATTGATTCTGTTGAGAATAGGCAAGTCCAACATAGTCAAAAACTATAATAATGAGCGCCCTCAAGCTTTGCAAGGACACATCTTTCACTGCAAAGGTTTCCACAATAAATCTTGACGTCCGCACCTGGTGGTCAACTTGATCCTCATCCAGAAACACCGTATTCCGGTCAATGCGCCGTAGAGTCGCAGCAGTCAGAGCATGTAGCACAAGATCCAGATCTTTGGGTCGCGGGTTACTACAAACACTGTTTCGCAGTCTTTGTTTATGCAGATATGGAATCCAGTGATGAAACGAGACACAGAAGTAATTCACAAGTTTTAGTAGAAGTGGCAGTGGCGGCAGATGCTCTGCAAAATTGATGGTGTCCAAGTCAAAAGTTAAGCTCGGGAGGTTGGGCTGGAGACGTTTACGCTTTCGTGCGCCGTTTTGGTTCTCAATATCGTTTCTTGGAGTGCCCACATCGTGACCTGTTTCGAAAGCAGAGCCCGTCGATGGGGTAGGATCTGCTATGGTTGAAGTTTCACGATCATACCGATCCTGCAAGGTGCTATCTCTATTGTCCTCGGACTGAATGGAGCTATTATGACGGGCGCTTCCTATCCTACCGCCTGTATCGAATTGCTGCCGAGGATTTCCTTGCGCATCGAGAATTATTTGCTCTAGAAATGCGATTCGCTTCGTCAATGCTTCAACAGCTCCAGTCTTCAACCCTGGTTTTTGTTTTGGACTGTATACGCAATGCACGGCTGTTTGATGTTAGCAAAGCTCGGTCTACTTCCATTTCCATTTGTTAGTGCATACCAAGTCGTTGACATTGAGAGCAGGAAGGATGTTCTCTCGAACATTTTAGCTTCCTCTTCCTACAACTCGCACATGCTGGAAGAGCGTCATCATCTTGAGCACCCACGACAAAATTGGCGAAAGTGGAGGACATGGAAGCGGTTGGACAAAATTGTGGAAATCCGGGGGACGAGCAGCATGATTTACCCCGATGCCCGCAGTCTAACGGTTCGTCCCCACATCGATATCCCGGAAGCCTATCCCCAACTTCCAAGTTCCCGAAAGTGGTTTGTATGGGGGTGATCAACTTGGTTGAATTCAACCGAGGCCCGCCCCCGGGTGTGTTACCTATTAGGGCACGAACACACCGATGTTCCGGTCACGTGAGCTGGTGTTCATCCGGCATCAATTGTGGCTCCATTTTGTGGGCGACCCAAACAACACATACCAAGTCTGTTCAAGGGTTTATCGTAATCATCGATTCAGTTTTTCCGGTCTCAATTTCCTGCTCCTTCCCTTCTACCCATGCTCAGAGCTTGAAACATTTGTATTCCCGGTAACATGCCACCTTTGAAAGGATTCTCGGACAACGCCTTCGTTACCCATGAGGATTTCAAAAAAGCATGCACGTCTCTTCTCTATAAGCTCCAACCCTATCAGTCAGCAGGTGGTGCTCGAATAAGACTGCCATTCGCAACTGGTACGCACTTTGATGACATCGCCGCTCAACTCGAAGGATATGCTCGACCTCTCTGGGCCGTTGGAGCCCTTTTGCAAGACGGATGTCTCACAGAAAAAGAATCCAGAGATTTGGTAGAGCCCTATGTCCGAGGACTAGCGAATGGCACCGATCCGAAACATGAAGAGTATTGGGGGATCGGCCTGGAACGAGACCAACGAAGTGTAGAGATGGAAATCATATCCTTTGCATTAATGTCTGCTCCGGATGTCCTGTTCGATGGCCAACCCTTAGAAGCTAAGAAGAACATCATCGCATGGCTGAATACTATCAACGACAAAGATTTTCCTACCACCAACTGGCTATGGTTCCGTGTCATGACCAATCTCGCATTGGTCAAGGTGTGTGGTGTTCCATACCAAGAATTGAAGAAGTCCATGGAGACGGACCTTGATTATCTGGAAAAGTTTTATCTAGCCGACGGATGGGCAGCTGATGGGTTTTGGAATGATGACGGTCGACAAGCAGACTACTACTCCGGAAGTTTTGCCATCCAGTTTTCGCAGTTGCTCTATGTTAAGATGGCAGAAGATCTGGATCCTGGCCGATGTGGAAGATTCCGGCTACGAGCCGCTGAGTTCGCTACCTCCTTCTGGCGATACTTCGACTTTAACGGTAAGATCCAATGCGAGGTTGAGTTGGGAGGTGCTGAGAACGTTTAGGTGCGGCTATTCCATTTGGTCGATCACTCACGTATCGTTTTGCGGTCGCGGGGTTTTGGTCTGCAGCAGTATATGCAGGGGTGGATCTGCCTTCGCCATGCCATGATGTCGGCGTTGTGAAAGGTATTCTGTTACGACACATGCGATATTGGAGCACTAAGCATGATATGTTCAATATCGACGGTACACTGACCATCGGATTTGCATATCCCAATATGTACATGTCCGAGGATTACAATTCGGCGCAGTCATCATATTGGACCATGAAAACCTTTCTTGCTCTTGGGTTACCTTCAACGAATCCTTTCTGGACCACTGAGGAAAAGCCACTTCCACAAGAGACACCCAGGAGACTAGCAACGATTGTTAAGCCACCGATGCAAATTCTTTGCAATACTGGGAATCACCATTTTCTCCTATCGGCTGGCCAATTCTGCCCATGGCCATTGAAAGCCACTGAAGCAAAGTATGGGAAATTCGCGTACTCATCGGCTTTTGGCTTCAGCGTTCCAACCGGCCCATTAATTCCACAAATGGCACCAGACAGTACTCTGGCTCTGAGTAGAGACAGCGGTGATACATGGCGAGTTCCATGGAAGGTCCAAAGATTTGACTTTAGCACAGTCGAATTTGTCTCAGAGAAAGCAGATGTAATAGAGTCGATACCTGCCATAAGAAGTTCGTGGAAACCTTGGAGAGACACAGATCTCACTGTTCATACTTTATTAATAGCCCCCTGTGCTGAATGGCCAGACTGGTACGTTAGAGCACACAAGATTACAAATACCAGTCTGGCAGATGTTCGCCATGTCTCTATAGTCCAGGGAGGATGGGCGATACAGAACCGGACAGAACATCGGGGCGAAATTCTTCCATCCTTCAGCGAAGAAGCAGGGTTATTCACCTTGCAAGATGGCTATTTCCCCGAGGGGATGTTGCAATCTGCAAACGGGGCAATTGTTTGCTCGAGTGCTGGTGTCAGTGGCATCAAATCTGTTCAGTACCAAAGCAATCAGCTCTTTCACATCCCTCTGGAGGTTACACCAGAACTACTGAAACCAGATGCGAATACCAATCTCATATCGCAGAGAACTTCGATCCCAACTTTGGTGTCTAGCTCCAAAGCGCTGCTTGGTGGTAAAACGTGCGTTGCGTTTGCCGCTGGTGTGTTTGGTCTGCGGAGAGATGGTCTGGGAGGTGAGAGGTATCATGTCGAGGAAAGGTGGAAGAACGGGCCTTTGATAGTTGAGAAGGGGACAACGCCCTCTGCTTCGGACGTATATATCAGGGTTGAGAAGCATTGGGAGGAGTAGAAAGTTCATCGTCGAGATTTCCTGCTACCGCAGACTGCATAATCCAGACATGATTACGTTTACTTGACTCAAGTCAATGAACAAATTTGATACCTAGTCTACCTGTGTACTTCCTTACAATAACCCAGCCCTCAAAAGTTTGTTCCCAAATTCCAGCAAAAAGTACTCTGCATACACCAACCCATGATCCCAATACCTCTTATGCGCATCCTCGTTGTTGTTTGCCGTCGAGTGTCGTAGAATAGCATCGAAACCAGACTCCCGCAGCTTCATTTCCTCTACTACTTCTGGGCATGTTCCATTCACTGCCTTCGTGAGCTCGGAAGCTTCAAAAGCCGCGAAGTCCCGATCAAGCGCCATATCAAGTGTTTCGCCGACGAGCCGCAATGCGTAGTCTAGGTAGTTCTTGTCGGCCGGAACGCCTTCCACTGTTCCAGTAGAAAGACTTTGAAGTGCCTGATGGATGAGAAATAATCCATTCGCGGCAATCACACCAGCGGATACATCTCGAAGCGGCTCCTCTGGATTGTCCTGAGGGGCGTTAAAGTCCCATGCGGGTACGAATGGATGATGATGTTTGCCTTCGCTCTCCTTTAACCGATCGAGAAAGTACTCTGCACATTTTATCGCGGTCCGGAGGTACTTGACATCTTTCGTCCATTTGTAGGTTTGCGCGAACCCCATGATTGACCAAGCTTGACCGCGACTCCATGTTGATTCATCGCGCCAACCTTGGTTGGTCATTTTGGCTTGCGGTACACCGGTTGAGGGGTTGAAATTTACCAGGTGGTAGCCTGAGTATGTTAGTTACAGTCTGTTTCTATATGGCTGGACACCCAACTTACTTGAATAGTTGTCGCGAAGAATTGCAGCCATAACTGTATCCGCATGTTGAGTGGCCATATCGATTAAGGACTGATCGTTCTGGTTGTGGCCAACATAGTATAGCAGGTCTAGATTGCACATGCTATCAATGATGACCAGGAAGTTTGTTTCCATATCTGTGATTGAGTATCGATAGTTGATCGCAACATCCCACGATCTTATCGCTTTCACTCGCCCATCATATCTTGAAGCGAGCGCGTAGGCGGCATTGACTACCGACTTCAAGCTCTCTGCGTTTCCTGTTAACTCATAGTCGCTCTGCAAAGAAGGCTGTACTATGAAGCCCATATCATGTGTATCCGTCCGACTTGACATGTTATTGATAGCAACAGACCAATGCCGTCCTAGGTCAAGAAGATGGTTCGAGATCTGGGTACGATATTGTTCAGGTACATCTGAGGCTCGAGGAAACTTGACCGCACGTTCGAGGAGTGCATATATGCTCCCAGGAAAGAAACCGCATGTCCAAAAATCGGCTTCTCGATGCTCGTATCTACCTGCATTGGGCCCTGTCTGTGGTACACTTTCGGGATATGTGGGAAGTGGCGCCTGTTGTTTGAGCCCTTTCTGCGCCACTTGAAGTATCTTTGCAACCACATTTTCCGAGTAGACTTCGCTCAAATCTACTCCCCGTACACTGTGAATAAATTAGTTGTGAAGTGCTATCAGAGGCTGTGTACTACTTACATAGCAGATTTGGTTGTACCGATCTTCTTCACATCGGTGTGACCCATATTGGATAGTTCCCGTGGAAGTATGCAGCAGTCCAAGAGATACTGATGCCTTAATGGGCGCACAACAGTATGTTTCTAAGCCTTCCAAGCTTCGCAGTATCGTTTTCTTGAATTCGTAAAGGTAGTAAAAGCGGGAAGGCTTGTGAACGGAGATCCGCTTGCTCAGCACAGGTGCACCCTGCCTCGGAACCCGCGCGGGGCATATTCTCAATCCCGGAGAAGGTCTGCCCGAACCTTGGATCCATAAATGAAATGGATGTTGTTTGTGAGGTACCCGCTTTCACAGGCTAATCGCGATCACCATTGTTCCGATTAATTCTCCCGATGCCCGTGATAACGACTTTCCTAGGCCTGCCACTAGACCTGGGATTCAAGAACACAAACACCAAATCCACGTGTGCTGATCAGACAGAAATCAGTCCTCGATGCGGCTTGGGACCATGGCATCGGTAACGCCTCCACATTTTCCCCGCATTGACTAGCGGACGAGGTCGCATTGAGGCGGAGAAAATACTCTGCGGAGGCTTTTGGCGATGGATATGGAAAATTAATCTAAAAATTCGAATGAGGGACGTGTGTTGGTAGCAGCGTTTCAGGTTGTATATATGAAGTGACTTCAGATCTGTTATGTGGAGTAGCTGTTCCGCATCTGAACGTCAGGCATATTCATCATGCTGTTCAGATATTGCACCTTTGGCCTTCTAGTAGGATCAATTGCCTCTGCTTTGCCGTCATCAGATGTAAAGAAGAGGAAACTAGGCCTTCCATATTCTACAATATCCAAGGACATCATAGACCGTGATGGGTACGTAGTTTCCAGGGAATAGACGCTATCGATGCGTGAGCTTCATGCAGCTGCTCGATGGGAATTGTGCCGTATGAGCCCAGCTTGCTGACCGTGTACAAAGAAATCCGGTGCTTTTTGTGGGGAGCAACTGGCCTGGCCACCAGGAAACCATGCTGCCAGAAGGTCTACAGCATGCTTCTGTGAAAGACATCGTTTCGTGGATCCGAAAATTCGGGCTCAACTCTATCCGGCTCACGTTTGCAATCGAGATGATCGACGACTATCTGTCCAATAGCCCCAATCAAACACTCGAGCGCACCATCTTGAATCCATTGGGTGACAATGGGACAAGCGTGTTAGCTGATATCCTGAAGCACAATCCGCAGTTTACCAAAGAAACCACTCGGCTTGAGATATGGGACGATGTGGCAAAAGAGCTTGCTCGACAAGATGTCATTCTTCATCTTGACAACCATGTTTCCAAAGCATTTTGGTGCTGTGCTTTGGATGACGGTAACGGTTGGTTTGGCGAAAAATATTTTGATGTAAGAGAGTTTGATTCATTCTCATAGGTTTCGGTTAACAATATACTTCTAGGTAGAAAAATGGATTCGCGGCTGGGGTTTTATTGCTAAACACGTAGGTATTAGTCCCTGATTGTCGCAAATATTTGCTCATGTGGATATAGGCAAAGGATCACTGGCCGAGTTTTGCCTCTGTGGGACTACGAAACGAACTTCGTTCAGCCAAGCAGGCAGAGCCTTACGACTGGTATACTTGGCATTTGCACATGACTGCTGCCGCAGATGCAGTTCATAAGTCTGCTCCTGAAGCATTGATATTCTTCTCCGGTCTCGACTATGACGTCTATATCGATCCGATCCCTCTGGGCAAAACTCTAACTGGAACAAAAGGAACGGCAACGGAGAACAAAACCGCAATTTTCAACCCCAGTAAACATGCGTGGAAAACCAAAGTTGTTCTGGAGATTCACAAATACGACTTTGAAGCCACACAGGATGACTGTGCTACATTCAAGAAGAAGTGGTACGCAAAAGGATTCCAGGCTGTGGATCTGTCCAATCAAGCGGCCAAGTATCACTTACCAATGGTCATATCTGAGTGGGGTTTTATCCATAACGGAACGTACTGGAACCAGACGACATATGCCAAGTGCTTGACAGAGATGGTCAAAGATTATCATGTTGGATTCTTCCAGTGGGAATTGTCCGGCTCTTTCTACCTTCAAACGCGACCAGGTCGGGTACCACAAGCTACTATACAAGGGTTAGAGGAGTTCTGGGGATTGCTAAACTACAACTGGGACGGGGTCCGTTCGCCAGTCACGGTAGAAAATAGTTTGGATAAGATGGTCGCGGCGTTGGGCTGAAACGTGCTTGGATCGGAGCCAAAACAGCCACAGTTGAGAATGTACGGTGGTGAAGAGGAAAAATTCCCTGTTAATATTACAAAAGATTGGATATCTATATTGGACGATGAGGAAACAAAGAATGGTGTTGATTTGATAGAACAAAACTGTTCCAATGTTGTCTATCTGCAGATCCAACTCCGGATCACTGACATTCTTTGGCGGCCCTGTCCCAGTCTTTATTCAAGAACATTAAGTTCTACAGTAATTTACTCTTTCTACTCAATTGCAACAGGATATTCGAGGCACCGTAGTATAAACGTGCATTGAAAATTCACTACGCCGCACGACGTTAACTCCAGATCTTCACCATGAGGCTGCGAACTCCACACAGTCTTCCTTCCCTCTCGTAACTTGCTCCAAATTTAGCAGATCGAATATCCTGAACTTAATTTTTACCTCGCAATTGATGTCTCTTGATTCGTAACGGATGATGATTGCTATGTTGTTAGGCTAGAAATGAGCCTCACCCAGTCTCCGCCGTCAGAAAAGAAAAAGTTTTGAGCCATAATTTTCGCATTACAAGTCAGTCTGCTTTGAGCAAAGTCGCATCTCTCCGTCCCATTCACTTTGTCTCAGTATCACGGAGGTTCGGTACAAGAGCTCCGCCACCGTTCGAAACTTCGCCCCCAACTTGCTACATTCTGGTCTCATCGGAGCGCACGATTGCGGCACAGAATAAGATGTGCCGTCTACAGCCAACCACTGTGAGGCATCAAACGCTGAATCTGTTCACAGACTGTTATATCGGATTATGCCTACGATCACCCGCATAGGCAGACTGCAACATGAGACATGTATCAGGCCTAGTTGACAATGGTATTTCATACATCCTAAGTGCACATCCTCTGATCTAACTCTACTCATATCTCTATGGAAAACTGTGAATAGAGGACCATGTTGTTCTCAATTACCTTTGGTGTGTACATTTTCGCAGCTTTGACTAATATCGGCCGCATTGTTGCGCAGCAGCCCACCGCTTCAGTGTCTGCCGCTGCCGCTCCCACAATTTTGCTATCGCCATCTGAAGCCCAGGTTGGAGGTACATATGAGATAACATACGCGCCTGTCCATATTGTAAGCTGCCCTATTCCACTGGCTTCTCTATGAAGACGAGAAAGCTAATAGTCTTATTGTCTAGCCGGTTCGTTTCTTTGCAAGGCGGCATTCTCCTGCAGAGATGAATTCAGAAAACATCCCATTATCCATGGAAAGAGCGACTAATGGATCTTTTACCTGGGAAGTTGGACCGTTCTTCCGTCATGGGGAAATATGGTGCCTGACTTGCTCATATGAGAG
Organism: Amniculicola lignicola CBS 123094; assembly: GCA_010015725.1. Lineage (NCBI taxonomy): Eukaryota > Fungi > Ascomycota > Dothideomycetes > Pleosporales > Amniculicolaceae > Amniculicola > Amniculicola lignicola. The sequence continues at coordinate 60,169 of ML977557.1, forward strand.
CATTTTGTCTGTGAATGAACGATATGTCGAGATTACTGCTCTGTATAGCGGAACACCGATGGCTAGCTCTTCATGGACTACGACACCAACACCGAGCAGTATGGTTATTATGATGCCCTACACGTCTATACCACCAACGAAGAATTCATCACGGTTGCTCCCAGCCGAGACGAATACACCTTCCGGGCTACCAGCGACTGTGGCAGCAGGCATTGGAATAGGTGCGGCCGTCGCAGCCATTCTTCTTGTTCTCGCCGGATGTGTCTTCTACAAAAGGTATCGACGAAAAGGCTTAAAAACGATCCCCCGCGTCAGGGTTCATCTCCCATGGAGAAACGGCCGCCATCCCCGCCCAAGAACCAAACCTGAAGAGTTCCGACCCGAGTTCAAGTCAGAACTTGATGGCAAGGCTCTCATCACGGTGTGCTTCTGTGAGATGAATGCGAATGTCGAGGCTCAAGAGTTACCGGCTACTGAAAGGATAATAGATGTTGATACCCCTACTCTAAGAGAAGACGAACGAGCTGAGAAAGAGGAGCAACGGAGAGACAGCCTGTTGACAAGTATGTTGAAAAACTATGGGCAGGAAGTGAGCCAAGAAGAAGACGAAACTAGACAGAAACAGGAAGAATCAAAATAGAAAGAGGAAAAGAAAGAGGACAAACAAACAAACAAACACAAAAGCACTACTGAAACAGGAAGAGGAAGAAGCGGAAGAAATTCAAGAAAGATCGAAGCTCATGCAGGACAAGGCAACAAAGGTCGGAATGGACCATACTCAATTAATTTACAGCCCAGCGGGTCAAGACGCTAGAGAGGAAATCTGGTGATGGCAGGCCACAGGAAATTTTGGTAATGGGAACGGAAATGTCAAGCTGGGAACTGCGTCTCCAGCTAAGCACGAGGCGGCCGGATACATCGGCTCCTCTCACACTCACTTAATCTAAAGTCCAAAATGAAACTTTTAACCTCTCTGTTTTGTTGGGGAATTTGCTTGCTCGAGCTCCATACCTTTCGGAATTCGTCAGTTTCACATGTCGGCGTGCATGAGCTTCCGAGCTGTATCTATGTGGCAAAGCATTTTCATCAAGTGTTTGACCCTGGCCTTTCGGATTTCGGACCCAATGAGCGACCGTGAGTTCACACTATTGATGCATCACGTTGGGTCCGGGGTCAATTCTTCAACGCCACAAAAGAGATGATAGATAACTGCTTCAGTGCTTCATGATGTCGCAAGGCGTATTCAGTGACATGGTTCCATTCTAGACTTTGCCCCCGTGTGTGCACCAAAAATATCTCCGATGCCATATGCTTCTGCTGTCACACGAATTGGAGGCTTGGTTGCTGTCCGGAAAGGTTGTTGGAAAGCAAGTTCAATGTTTTTGCAAATTCCTGTTCACACAATCAACAGATTGTGTGTACCTCATGGATCACAGGTAGTCCCTTCGTTCTGTGAGAAAGTTATCTGCAATGGCGCAATACTATAAGCTCCGTGATCCTGTAGATAAATGCAAGTAAACAGTGGATGTAAAGGCCTTCAATGTACGCTGCGCGGACGACTGATCGCCTTCACCTTTCATCCATCACTTTAACTTCTCTGACACTTTATTTTCATTGTATTGGAGCATCCACCACACATCCAGTCGGCAGAAGATATTGTGAAGCCATTCATTACGTTTTCTGGGTTTGACGATGGGAGCATCCACGCCTGGCCTTTGGAAGGTGATGCACACTGACTGCGTAATCTAAAGATTTTACCCTATCTAATAAGAACGTGTAAGAGATCTCCAATTTGGAAGATGCCCGGGGAATAGGGAAATGTTGTTCACATGAATTTCTAGAATGTATCACCTTGTGAGAGAACTCCTGCCTTTTTCTCGCTAGTCATGAGACTCCAGAGACTCCAGAAGCCGACCCTCGATCATGACTCGCGCCAAACCCCCAACCCAGATCCTCAAATCGCCCAACCTCAAAACCACCATCTCTCCGCCCGGACGCCGGGCAATTTGTATTCTAACCATCGCCAGATTCCGCCCGTCAACGTTTTCTCCGCTTCCCCTCACCCCAGATTCCCTAGCGTGGCGGCTTCGCATTTACCCCGATGCCCGAGCCCACATATTCCAAGGTCATCAAATTAGATAGTGGGAGAAAGTAGTACCATGCAGGGATACATATTGAACGGCAAGGCTTCTTGTCCAGAGGTGGATCTCAATAAGTTATTGAACTTTGACACCTCGAGGACTTTTTGGTCAAAGGCAGTTTTCGCTGCCGACGAGAATCGACCATGGCCGCTACACAGAGGGAGGTCGCGACCACTGGAGATAATGGCGATACATGGAGCTCTGGTATTGCGCCGAAAGAAGCTCCGAAGAGGTCGCCGTGGAAGGCTTGGATGTATTTGTGGGAGTGGTATCCAGCGCATTACCCGCCGGAGGAGAAGAAGCTGTTGAGGAAGTTGGATAGCTGTCTTTTGACCTTCTGCTCCTTCATGTGTAAGTATCTAAGTACATCTATACCAAGGCCACATTCTGATCACAATTGTCAGTTTTCTTGAAATGGCTGGACTCATCAAACATCAACAACGCCTACGTTTCAGGCATGAAGGAAGAACTCCAACTGAACGGCAACCAATACTCTCTGTTCGGGACCTTCTACAATCTTGGATATCTCGTCTTCCAGGTCCCATCTCTGCTCATCCTCTCCCGACCGAAATTGGCAAAATACTACCTCCCCGGCATGGAAGTCCTCTGGTCCATTGTAACATTCTGCCAATCGCAAATGCGCAACGAACGCGACATCTACGGCACACGCTTCCTCTTGGGTCTACTCGAGACGCCAGTAGCCAGTGGAACGACATATGTTCTTGGAAGCTGGTACCGTCCTGAAGAAGTTTTTAAGCGTGCTGGCGTTTGGTTCGTATCGAACAACCTCGCCGTTATGTTCGGCGGATATCTCCAGGCAGCCGCGTTCAAGAATCTCAACGGTGTAGGGGGCATGGCAGGTTGGCGCTGGCTCTTCATCATCGATGGCATCATCTCTCTCCCTATCGCCTTTGCAGGTTTCTTCATCTTCCCCGGCCTCCCATCCAGCAAGAAGCCATGGTGGCTCACCGAAAAGGAACATGCATTGGCCCGAAGCCGCGTGCAAGATGCCGGCATCGCGCCGTCGAAGAAATTGAACTTTTCAGTCATCAAGCGGACACTGAGACGCTGGGAATTCTATGTCGGCGTCACAGCATACACCTTCTTTCTCTCCTCGTCGTATCCGCACGGCCAAATGGCGCTCTGGCTCAAGGACCTCACCAAGAAGTACGGAACATACTCCATTCCCCAAATCAACACCATTCCCACGGGCGCCCAGGGTGTTTCGGTGATTACTGCTCTTCTAGCTACTTCGCTGTGCATGATCTACCCCCTGTGGGCTATCTTTAGCATCGTCGAGGCCATTTACATTTCTGCCAATATCGCTCTGCTCGTTTGGAATATCCCGCACGCTTTTCATTGTAAGTCCAGGGTGCCGGTGCTTCCAATCACCTTGTCTAATGTATATCAGTCGCGTGCTATTACCTCCTCGGCGTCTCCGCAGCTATAACACCTATCCTTATGCCCTTCATCAACATGGCTATGCGCGACGACGCAGAAGCACGTGCTATTACTGTCGGAGCCATGCTGACAGCGGGATGGGCCGTGTATTCTTTCTACCCTATTGTCGTGTTCCCTGTGTTGGAAGCTCCACGTAAGTCTGATGCTCTAGCAATTGGTGGAGATGTACTAACGTTTGAGGACAGGCTGGTTGAAGGGCTACTCGGTGAATATTGTATTTGTGTTCATGTGTTGGACGTTCTTTATGATAGGGCAGTGGTTGTATAAGAGAGATGAGAAGAAGAGGCAACTGTACGCTGAGGAGCGGTTGACAAAGGATGAGGAAGATGGTGTGAAGATTGATGATAAGGCTGTAGAGGTGGTTGAGCATATCGAAGAGCGACGATAAGTTGAAATAATCCGAGGTCAATACATAAACACCAATGCAATGCAATGATATTACAGTGCCTCACATAAAGTCTGTGCACAAGCGATTTCCCACCAAAACTAAGCTCCCTCATCAACAAAAACAACCACAATATTACTAGAGACTATATATTTATTAATTAATATACAGTAGGTATTTATATCAAGGGTATTTGGAAGTAAAAAGAAAGCTAAAATTTAAGAGTGTTAAGAAGAGGTAGCTGTGTAAAAAGAGAGATCGTTGGAAAAAGAGCAATTTACATTCAAAATAGGCAAAATAGGGTACTTTTTACCTCCTCCCCGCTTTATTCTTAAAATATTTGAGCATAGAATATTTCTATACTTTGAAACTTCCAAAAAATTATCTTAAGATGTTTATACATCTATTCTTAAAAGTATTCAAAGTTTTATTTCGTAAAAGTTGGTTTTGTAAAGGCAAAAAAATGCCGATTTTGGTGGCAAATCGCTCTGTGCACACAGACGTTACATACTATTTCCCTAACCTCCACTCAGCGCACATTCGATGCATCTATCGAATGATGATCTCGATAGCAACCTCGTTGCTCCACGTAGCCTTGGACCCCGTTTCCTCCCAGGCCCTTGCGAGGTCAATTTCAAGCACATTCTCACATGCATCATTGATCTTGAGACAGTGGAAAGGAACGGGCTTCCCAAAGATCATGGCGAAGAAATCGTCCTCCAGGTTTCGAGCCTTGACGTCAGAAACATAGAGACCTGGTGCAGTATTAGTGAAGAGCTTGAAGCTGTAACAGGTACCAAAAGGTATGAGGGCAAGTCTTACCATAAATACCAAGCGCTTTGAGACTTGTCCAGATGCGGAGACGGCCAGATTCGCGCTGGACAAAGCTGTCTGTATTCACAATGGCAGCTGCACCTGTCATCTTCCCTAAAAGCCCTAACGGAGCAACGGAGATAGCTTCTGGACCTGAGGCGGGATGCTTGCGCTCTAAGTTAAACCTTTGTAATGGATACGCGGACAGAATTTCCCAGCCTGCCGTTGGCAGTTCTAAGTGAACAAAGGTCGATTGACTGGTGATGGTCGTCGGAATTGAGATCTTCCCGCTAGTGTAACTACGAATAAGATACTCGCCCTCTTCTGCGCCTGGGAACTGCTCGAGGCTAATGAGTTCGGTCAATGAGCGTTGTGTGCAGTTGAAAATGCCGAGGATGCTGACTCCCGATTTTGCCCTTCCGACGTAGGTGGCTATCTTCAGGAGCACAGAATCATCATATCCATTATAAGCTTGAGTGCTCTTGCCTACTGTGCTTGGTCTGAAAATCACTGTATCGCCACGAGGTGTCTTCCCAGTCATTTGGTGGATGAGGTCCACGTCGTGTTTGCCGGGGACATCGGTGATATAGATAGGTCCACCAGAGACGCAGCGTGCAGCGGCATGGAAGTGAGCCCACTCATGCGACGTTTGGAACATGTCCCAGTCGGGTAGAATATTGAGATATTGGTTGAAGATGGAGTTGTGCGCGTTGCAGAAGATGTGCCAAGGATGCGAGGCAGGAACTTCGGGGAAGAAGTCGTCCGAGTTTCTTAGCAAAACCTGGGGCCTGTTGCTAGGAAGCTGTGAGTGGAATATGATCTGTGGTGTTTGCGACATGCAGGATATCGCTTTTCCAGAGAAATGACGAAGCTGGTTGATGAGCCATGCATCTTGATACGACTGGATGAGACGTTTGCGATCGGGCGCATCTTCCAGCTCATCGACGAAGAATTGTGCGTCAGTCTTCACAGAATCGACGCCGACTGAGTTGAGAAACGTGTAGAAGTCATTGTAAAAACGACTTACGTCTTCTTCTGCAATTGCGAGCATGGTCCCACCAGAGACTCCGTTCTTCTTTCTAACCTCGATAGTTTTGTACTCTTTGGCGAGCTTTCCTTCCGGAGCTATGCCGCCCCAGTAGCCGAACAATGCGTGCCAGACAGCCACGTGTTTGATGTTCTTATGCTTGGTCCTTATATCGTCTACAGCTGCCTTTAAGCCCCGGGGAAACCCGATCTTGGTTGCCTCAAACTCCATCCACTGGTTTTGGAATTGATCGCCACCCTCATGGTTAAGTGACTGCCAATTGTCATCAATTATCAGATTTGTAACGTTGATGTTGTTCTTCTGCAACGAATCCAACGCATCAAAGATCTTCTGCTCGGTGAGTTTCTGTCCAAGCCCGTTCCAGGTACAATAAGCCAAACCATCATACCAATTCTCCAACCACTCTGCCTTGAAACCGTCATTGAGTGCTTTCATCTCAGCAGCAGTTTCGCCAGAAGCCACCTCGTATTTCATGACAATCTTCCGAGCGTGATACATGGTAGCAGCAATCGCGTGCTCCAAGGAGTTGCCGACGGCAATTATGACTCTCGCGATACCATCTGCCTCAGAGTCGTTCCTTGAGTTGAGAAGAACTCTCCCATTAGTATCGTGATACAGACATGTCAGAACATTGTCCACACCGCTCACTGCAAGGAGAACCAAATGTGAGCCATCCTCCCGTTGAAAGGCAGCAAGAACGCCCTCCTTGTCTGGTCGGAATGCGCCTTTGCCTTGCCGTGGGGCCAGCCAGGGCGACCAGAGACGTACCAGGGCAAACCACTTGGAGAATGATGTAGGCCGGCCCAGACTGTTGTTCGAGTATCCGGAGGCCTTTCCAGACGCTGCATTGACAGGACTGGTTACGGACCAAAGTAGAGTGTCAGGCGTGTCACTGTGCTCTGAATCGATTTTCAAATAAGCCGGAAGCTCGTCGATATAGTGAGCTAATTCATTGCTCGGAAAATCGGCAGATTGATAGACAAGGTGACCATCCGAGGTGGAGAACTGGTCATTGGCCCACTTCCAAGGTTCCCCCGCAGCTCGGAAAGCAAGTGTGAAGGAGACAGAGGATCCGTGCTTCGGACGTCCTGGAAGGTCGAGAGTAAACCACTGATGACGAACATCGGACACATTCCGGGATACCGTCATCTTAGGGTGTTAGCCGCAGTTGCAGGGGAGATTGATGATGCGTACGACGGATGGAGACTCCTGGCTGGGCTCCAGGCTCAGGCTTGTCCACTCAGCCGAATCATGGAAGTTGTGCCAAAGGGACACATTCCAATCCTTGTCTGTTGAACTCGAGCTTTCGATGAGCACAGTGAAGCGCACCTGTGCAGTCCATTACTAGATGTCCTCAGGGGGGCTCGAGGGATGACTGTGACCCACGGAGTTTTTAGTAGAAGATATGCTGGTAGTTTCGCCTAAAGGAGGGCTGCAGGTAAGTTTCGCAAACATGATGACAGCAATAGACCTTGGCTCGGGGCTGTCACGGCCTCGAGCGTTCGGGGGGGAAGGGGATGGACGAAGAGTGGGGAAGTCAGTGGCAGAATAACAAGGAGCTTTCAGCCTCTATGGATATGTCCCGTGCAAGGCTAGTTCTGCGTGACGTTGAAGCATTGACGTGTTCTGCAGAGGAATTGAGGCGTGCAGTCCATGTGATGCACGAGCTCGGAAGCTCCCCTGTCACCGCGCTTGGCTGTACTCGGCATAGTGTCTTTTGCGGACTTCCGTGCCAAGCCATGCTCCCATCTTTTCTCGAGTGCCCTCATGGTTGAGCTTCGCGCATTTGCGACGTGCCTACGCATGCATGTGTACGGCTAGGTATAATGATAAAACATAGTACTATGCCATTGGCAGCATTGCCTCTCTTGAGACGTCTGCCCCGGCCCCGGCCCCGGCCTTATGTCTGCCAGCAATGTACTCGAAATCGGCGAAGTTTCCAAGAGAAGTCAATACCGCTGGACAGCGAGCTAGCGAAATGGACACATTACAAGCCAGACGAAAAGGTACCGTGGGGCGAACGCGCGCGCCACATTCGAGCGGGCATGGAAGAGAGTATGGTGCACGTCTTGGAGCAGCGGGGTCTGGTCAAAGATGTTGCTGGGTACGACACCCTCCACCTCACTCGAAGCGGTGCGACAGATCCTGACAAGCCCCAGAGGTCGCGAAGCGCTTGACTGGCTCCTGACCGAGAAGCCCATAGGCGTATACGTGGGCGTCGACCCGACAGCCCCCTCTTTGCACGTCGGACATCTGCTCCCGCTGATGGCTCTATACTGGATGTATATCTATGGCTACCACACCGTCACCTTGGTGAGCGCCCCTATATGACCACATAATCGTAGCTAACAGCGAACAGTTGGGGGCAGGAACTGTGCAGATAGGGGACCCATCTGGTAGAACTACCGCCCGACAACGATCGGCGGAGAGCACCCAACGAATGAACATACAATGCATTGGGAATCAGTTGGAGGTGCTCTGGAAGCACGTAAACGCGCTAGGGGTTCGCCATGGCTACAGTCCCGAGATCAGTAGACGTAGAGAAGTCTTGAACAACCGCGACTGGTTGCAAAAGCTTAGTGCAGTCGATCTCATGCGGGACTTGGGATCCGGAATGAGATTGGGATCCATGCTGGCACGTGACTCGTAGGTCTTCCAGTCACGTATTCAAAGCCATTTTTTAATTAGGGGCAGCGTCAAAACTCGTATGGAGGGTAGTGAGGGCATGTCAGTGGCCGAGTTCTCATACCCGTTATTCCAGGCATACGATTGGTGGCATATGTATTGCAACCAGCACGTCCAGCTCCAAATTGGTGGCTCGGACCAGTACGGGAATATTTGCGCTGGAATGGATGCAGTCGATCACATGCGCAAGTTGAGACGAGGTGGCGCACCGCCTGGCGAGGACGACACACTGAACACTACATTTGGCCTAACGACACCACTCCTGACAACTGCATCCGGTGAGAAATTCGGGAAAAGTGCTGGCAATGCCGTGTGGCTGGATCAAGATATGATGAGCTCATTCGATCTCTACCAGGTGGGTACTACGAGTATCTGGCACGGGAGCAGAGTTCTGACACCAACCTAGTACTTCTTACGCACATCAGACGATGAAGTTGAGCGGTACTTGAGGCTCTTTACCTTCTTACCCATCAGCGAGATAGCACTGGTCATGACAAGACATGGAGAGGATGGATCTAAACGAATTGCTCAACATGTGCTTGCCAAAGAGCTTGTTTCCCTGGCCCACGGTGCGTCTTGGGCTGTAGATGCTGAGGCCAAACACAAGGGAGCTTTTAGTGAGGGCACCTCTCGTTTCTCGCAGCTTGTCATCAGGAAAGCCTTGAAGAATATCGCAAACCAAGAACGGTCGAAAGTTGAGGAGGAGCTACTCGCCCACAAGAAGAGTTACAGCGCATCTGTATCCCCTACTCAACAGCCGAGCTCCAGCTTGACGGCATTTCCGGGAAGTGAGACGGTCCCAGGAGCAGTGAAGCTTCTTCCTCTCAGCATTCTTCAATCTGGAACATTTCCAAGAGTTTTTTGCGCCGCTGGTCTGGCGTCTACCATTTCCGAAGCCCGCCGTTTAATTCAAAGCCAGGGCGCCTATGTCATCTGCCCTAACTCTGGGACAGAAGAAAATCTGACGTCCCTGAAATGGGAGCCTGTTTGGATTGGGGCGGACCCGAAAGACTATCTGGTCGACTTTGATGCCCTGGTGCTTCGGTCAGGCAAGACAAAGATCCAAATTTGCCAGGTGGTCGTCGAGGAGAAGTTTGAGGCCGCAGGCTTGAATGCACCATGGTGGGAAGCTTTCAAGGCGAAGAGAGATCTTGAAGCGGAAGCAGTGGCGAAGGGATGGGTGGGAAAGCAGCCGCACCTTAGTAGCAGGAAATGACCATGTGCAACTACCTGTATCATATGTAATTAGAAAGTATCACCAAACACTGTACGAGATAGAGACCTCCTACCTCTTTGAGCTTGCCTTCTGTCTCTCTTCTCTCTTCCATCCAAACAACCCTACCACATCCATCCTTCCTCTCCATTCAGTCCATTCAATTTCTATTCTGATCCACCAACCAACAACACCCTCCTCACAATGAATAGCCCCTCAGCCCAAATCCCCAGTGTCTTGGCCTCTCTCCTCGCCGCCAAATCGCCCACCGACCAATTCCACTACCTCCGCAAATACCTTACCTCCGATGCCTCCCTCATCTCTCCCATCTACAATATCCCTCCCTCTCCACGTAGCCGCGACGACTATATCTCTCGTGCTCTCCTCTTCTTCCGCATGTGGGTCAGGGAGTGCGACGTCAAGGTGAGGAGGTGGGCGTGGAATGAGGGGAAGGGCGTAGCTTTCCTTGAAGTGGAGATTGTGCCTGTTGTCAGGGGGGTCGTAGGGATAAGGGAGAACCTAAGAGGGTATCTGGGGTGGGTGGGTGGCGAGAGGATTGCAAAATGGGAAGTGTGGGAGCGGTGGAGGGGATGGAGTGTTGGTGGTGTGGTAGTCTTGGGCTTGAGGAAAGATGTTGGTGGGGTTTGGAGGGTGGGGAAGATTGAGGTTTTGGGGCAGCCTGTTGTGGGTTTCCCCTCCCCTGAGGAGTTTTTGTGTGGAAGGCTAATACATTAGACGCTACTCGAGTCTCTCTGTTTGAACTGGGCGGCAGATATCGTATACAATTTCCTATGGCTTTCTACATCCTTCAGCGTTACTCTAGGACAAACATTCGACCTATGGGCGTCCCCTCAATTCTCGGCTTGGGAGGAATTCTCTGCTCTTCGCCGCGATGTCGCTGCTCTATATATCTCGCTCAGCACCGTCTACTTTGCCATCCTGTTGACAATCTGGGCATACTTTACCCGTCCCTTCTGGTTCTCAGTAGCGAAAGTAGGACATGTGTACAATTGGGTCAGGAGGGATTATGTTCGAATCGTCATCGAGCAGCGTCCCAGACTCTTGGTCGATGAGATCAACGATGGCAGACAATATATTATCAGAGAGAAGATTCCAGATATGAGGGTAGACGAGTTCAGGAAGGCGGTCGCGGTGGTGAAAGACAGGGTGGGTGAGATTGATGGACTCCAAGCTGTGAAAGAGGCTGGTGACTGAGGAAGAGAAACCTATGGGATCTGGGAGGAACGTCACCTATCAATATTTTTCCTGTGGATAGGTTGTTACGCTCCGAGCCTTGGAACGAAGCACAATTCATACCACCCTTAATGATGAGACGAGTTGGCGCTGCGTGTATTTTTCCTTTTCACCAGAGCTGTAGAGGTGTGAACATTGCGGAAACTGAGAGACTCCATAGCGAACAAAGCTGATTCAGGTCATCATGGTCATTACAAAAAGCGCAAACGGTTCGATGAATTCGATTCTTTTCCATTCGCAGCACATGTGCTTCATCATATGTAATCCACCAATCGACCAAGCTCCTGCCTGCGCATCAACTCGCGCAATTGTGACACCGTCCAGTTTAAAAGTCAGAGATGCCGTCCAAGCGTCCGAATATGTAACAAGGAGGGTGTGCCGGACGCAGATATCATGCTGCGCTCAACGCCCACCAACGAACCGCTTGAGCCCGTGAGGGAGAGTTCGAAGGCAGGAGAGGAGAATAGCTCATCTGGCGCACGCTAGGCTTTCATCATCTGTATATTTCGTTAGTGCAAGATACATTCAGTGAGAAGTGTGGGTGCTTACTTGTGTTAAACTGGAAGGATGAAGAAAAGAAGAAAGTCGGCGGGCGCGAGGTTTTTATCAAGGTTCGGGTCATAGCTCGGCTTAGTCACGCCTTGGCATCATGTCGTTCCAGCGGTCAGTCTGAACATCAGGATATGTTAAATTTCTCACTCTTCTCATTTCTGCAGTCGTCACGGATGTGAAATAGGCTAGTATGCTGCCATTGAGCGTTCAGCGCGCTTCATTTTGCAGCTCTAGTCTTCGACGCTCGTACGCTGAGATCTCTCGATTCGTCCGCACACCTCGAGCCCGTCACGGGACCTTGGCGGCAATTGTCCCACTACGGAGAATTGGAGTACGAAACTTTTGTACCAGTAATGTACAGAGAAACATTGAGCCGAGAGTTGAGCTGAGGAAAACTCTCGATGATTACAAAATCTCAAGTAAACTATATCAAGCAATAGACGGGCCGCAATTTGCTAACGGCCAACAGTACGTTCACAACATGCATCATCGGCATCCAGACTGCGTGCCGAAACAGTTGAAGATATTGGGCACGAGCAAGCTTTCTACGGATATCTGAGTAGCCGGCGTGATGTCTCCAAGAAGCTGTCATTCGCACTACTCCGATCAATGGACCAGCGATGCATCATCCAATTGGTTTCCGTGTCTCATGACTCCGAAGGGAATGAGCTGGAAGTCCACAAGACCTTAAAGTCCCTAAAAGAGTGGACACCCGTTCGTATCAGAGGAATCAGCAAAGAAAGAAAACCTGCCAAGGATGATACCGTCTTCGGTATTCCACTCATCAACCATCGAGAGCTCGAACTCGTCGAGATCGAGCCTCTGAACTCCATGCCGGCCGATCTGATCATCAAAGAGGACACCGTCTTTCCGCCTGAACACCGCCATCTTCAACTACGTACACAGCCCCATATCAGAAACAACCTGGCATTTCGTAACCGAGTAACAAACGTGGCAAGAAGCCGCCTCCTTGGAGACTACTACACTGAGATTGAAACGCCCATTCTGTTCAAGTCAACGCCAGAGGGAGCGAGAGAATTCCTTGTACCTACCCGCCAGAAGGGTTTGGCTTATGCACTGCCTCAGAGCCCGCAGCAATACAAGCAAATTCTCATGGCCTCGGGGGTAACAAAATACTTCCAGTTTGCAAGATGCTTCAGAGACGAGGATCTCCGGGCTGACCGTCAGCCAGAGTTCACGCAGCTCGACGTGGAAATGGCTTTTGCTGCTGAAGAGGACGTCATGTCGGACATGGAGGGACTACTTCGCAAATTGTGGAGAAGCTGTCTTGACTTGACTCTTCCGGAGGTCTTCAGGCGAATGACTTACCAGGAGGCCATGGCAAAATATGGTGTCGACAAACCTGACCTACGTTTCGGCATGGAAATACAAGACATCACAAACCAACTGCCGAAATCTCTCCTCAGCATGATCACAGACCTACCACACCCGACTATCGAGGCCTTCAAGCTCTCTCTTTCCGAGGAGGATCCTGCCAGAACTCGAAAATTTGTTGCAGCCTTCCTTGACTCACCAGAAGGCAAACCTTTCACCTCCAACCCCTCCGGCGCCCCCGGTGTCTTCGTATGTGATGCCTCGAAGCCTATGAACGGGCTCGCTGCTTTTGGCCACGAATTTGTCATGAACCCACCCCCTTCTCTGTCGCCCGACCATGGCGACCTCATCATCCTTCAAGCCCGACCCACCGGTCCTTTTTCGGGTGGTTCAACACCTCTCGGCGCCCTCCGTCTTGCCCTCCACAAAGCTGCGGTGGCCCATGATCTCGTCGCAAAGCCTCAAGGCTTCGAATTTATATGGATTACCGACTTCCCGTTGTTCAGTCCGACCACCGATGCTGATCCTGGTCAAGGTGGCTCTGCAGGCCTTAGCGCAACACACCACCCGTTCACCGCCCCAAAAACGCCAAAAGACGTGGAGTTATTACTCTCAGCTCCAGAGGAGTGCATAGCAGCACATTACGATATCGTTCTTAATGGTGTTGAACTTGGCGGAGGATCGCGTCGTATTCATTCAGCTGCACTCCAAGAGTTCATCTTCTCTGATATTCTGAAGATGAAACCTGAACGTGTTGAAGATTTCAGGCATCTCTTGGAAGTTCTCAGATCAGGATGTCCACCACATGCAGGGATAGCACTCGGGTGGGACAGGCTGGTGGCGACTATGCTCGGAAGAGAGAGTGTTCGCGATGTAATTGCATTTCCTAAGAGCGGAAAAGGCGAGGATGGTATGGTGAAGAGTCCGAGTGAACTGACACCAAGTCAACTCAACACGTACCACTTGGAGCTCAGGAAATAGTGGTGTGAGCGACCGGCCTTTGGTACAAACTTTGGGGCGAGCCTATTACGGGGGTGTATTGCACAAGGCTGTAGTGAGCACATGTCCAAACTTCAGCCTCAATCTGTAACATATCTGTAGAACAGCATCTAGCTAGACAAGACGACCAACCGGTCACCCTTTATATCAAAACACGACACGAAGACTTTTTAGTACCTAGTTACCTACTGCTATTCCCGTCGCCTACCCACAACTCATAAATCTGCCTCGCCATATGCCCACGCTATTCCCAGGTTCGTCTTTAATCTCCTTAACCCCGTCACTTGCCGACAATGTCACAAGAGCACACCACCCACCCATTCCACAGCCTTCCAAGAGGCAAACGGATCATCCCGACACCCGACCCAAGCCCGCTCTGAAATGTACACCATCCGGCGCAGGCACCAGGAACCCGGAAAAGGCGACGAACACCCTCCAGAGCCGCATGACAAGCATGCGTCGTCATCCCCCCGTGCATAAGCCTCCATTCTCAATACCACGCCGCAAGCACCTCTCCCGCAGTCTCGAACTTTCCACGGGTGCAAAAAAAAAAAAAACAGGTCGCGCCCGAAAAGCCGCCAACTTGCCCTCAGGTCTCAAAACGGCCAGCTTTTCGTGTCAAAGCCGCAAAGTCTCGCAGTTTTTGCACCTGGTAGCACACCCGATGACATCACCAGCGCCATACTAATCTCCTTTGCGAGCGCATGCACACACACCTGAGGCCCTTTCGGCCCCAAGTTGACGCGGCCCGGTGTGTCTGGGTGAGGCTGTGAAGGTCCATTCATCACGTGCAGCGACGATGACCAGGCAAAAGCAGCATATCCTCGCAAAGCCCTTGGATCCCAGCCCACTTCAGCTCACACAGTCCTGTAGACGTGACCCCGCCGGTTTGCCACCCACAGCAAGCAATCCCTCCCCCTTTTCGTAACGCACTCGAAGCTTTCTGCGCCTGGGTAGATCAGGCTCACTGTGCATGAACTCATCCGCTCACGCATGCGTCCGGTTTGGGAATAGGGTGGCGCGGTGGGCCAATGAGAGGCGTGGCGGGTCAGTATTGTGGCGCGGTGACTGTGGCGCGGGTCATTGGTTGACGGTGGCATGGGGCAGGATGGGTGCATGGGGTGGTCCGTGGGCTTGGGTTGAAGTGGGAATGATGTCAAGGTGGGATATGTCATTTGCAAAATGGCGTGGCTAGGCAGGTGAAACGGAGACGTTTTTGGTTGAACTTGGGTGTGTTGGTGGATGATGTTGAAGGGGGGGGGTGGTGAATGTGGGCGGAAGTGACAGGTTGGAAGATACGTGGACATGTGGTATATAGAGTCCTTGCGCTCGCTGGGGGATTCTGCTTTCTTCCTTTCTTTCTTTTTTGGACAGACACGCTGAGCATTTGTTATTGAGAATATCGCTACGGATTTCGACAGGCTTGTTACTGCACGCATAGCCGCCATCACACACTACTACCACGCCCCCACAACCATACACACACCCACTTCAACACCCAACTTCAATTTGTTATTGAGAATATCGCTACGGATTTCGACAGGCTTGTTACTGCACGCATAGCCGCCATCACACACTACTACCACGCCCCCACAACCATACACACACCCACTTCAACACCCAACTTCAACACCCAACTTCAACACCACACCAACATCCACAATGACCTACCAGTACTACTACAAGTACAAAGAGCGGCGCCCCCTCGTCGCAGACCCGGACCCGTACTACTCCTACATCACGCCCAAGCGCAGTTACACCTCGTCGCGGCGCTACGCCCCCTCCTCTCCCACCTTGACCTCCTACTCCGGTTTCTCCAACTCGACCTCGGCCACCACCATCCCAGCAGCCTCGTCCTCGCGCCTCCAGAAATGGAACATCTTCAACACCACACCATCCGACAGTTCCTACGACGGCAGCCGTTACGAACGCAAAGAGGAGAGGCGATATATTTCAACGAGTGAGCCGAGATATGCGACTGTGGAGAGGAGGCCGGAGAGGAGGAAGTCGGTCCGCTTCGAGGATGAGGAGTGGGACAGGAGGGATAGGAAGTTGGGGAGAAGGCCCACGAGTGGGAGCAAGAGGGTGCATTGGGGGGATGAGGAGAGGGAGAGCTTTGGGGAGGTGAAGAGAGTTAGGACGGAGGAGTGGAAGCCGCTGAGGAGGAGGTTCAGGTGGTGAGGGGTGATGAGGGATGAGAGATGCGGGTTGAGAGATGAGGGGTCTCCTGTTTCGTTTCGATGTTGATATTTGGGCTGAGTTAGTTGTTTCTTTGGTATCTGGGACCTTGGAGTCGGCTGGGTAGTGTTGTTTCGTTTCGAGTTCATGTTTGTTGCGACATGTTTGTTTCCTACTGATTGGGTTCGGACGGCATGTTATCTGGCTTTACCATAGGGTCGGCGCTGGCCTCGGGCGTTTCGGTGTGCTTTTGGTCTGGTTTAGGTTGGGCCTTGGCATGGATAGAATAGATACCCCAGATTGATATGCATGGCGTAGAGTCGAGAATAGATAATATGCAGTTAATTACCCCGCTTGTTCTGCGTTGGTGTGACAGTTCTGACGGGCGTTAGTAGTTCGACATAGGTCGCATCAGATCATCGTAGCAGAGGGAAAATGCATGCTCGAAATGGTGTGGTATCTCAGACGGTCTCTTGACCTGTCCATGTATTCGTGCCTCCATATCTCATATCCCATAAATATTTTTCATCCTCTCCCCGCAGAATCAGCCCAGCTTCGCACCCGAAAAGTCCATCTCGGGGTGCTGCGCCTTGAACTTCTCCAGCATGTCCAGCTTCTTCTGCTCGTCGCTCGTCGGCTTGCCCTGCTCCTTCTGCTTCTGGTCCCACATCATCTTCTCGACCATGCCCCGCGTCTCGCCGTCCAGGTCGCCCAGCTTGCTGTTCTCGGGCTGGATCTTGGACGTGTCAATCTTGGGTGCCGTGGTGATCACGTGGGCCCACCACTCCATCTGGTTGGCCTTCTCGAGGTGCACGCTGATGTCCTTGCCCTCCTTCGTGGTCTCCAGCGTCCAGGTGGACTCGTCGACGCGGACGGGGTGGGGGAGTTCGCCCTGCAGCGCCGTCAGAACAGAAGGTGCGCGCGGGGGGCTGCCCAACGCACGTCGATGAACGGCTCCTGGCCCTTGACGGCCACCTTGAGCGCCGTCTTCGTGATCTTGACGTCGAGGTCGCGGCCCTTGTATTTGCCGTCGATGGCAATGGTGACATCCAGCTCCTTGATCGTCTGGGTCCACTTGTAGGGCAGCGCGGCCTGCTCGGCGGCCTCCTTTGCCTTGAGCTCGGCGTCGGACTCCTTGCGCTCCTCGGGGGTGGGAGAGCCTGCCATGGTGTGTCGCGGGGGTGGTGTTTGTGGACGACGTGCTGGGGGGCGGCCGATTATTTCCCCTGCCCTGCATGATCTCATCGTCGGCGCTGACTGACGGCTCGCCGACGACAACGTGCACTGCACACCAGGTGCTAGCTGGCCCAAGCCTGTGAAAGATCAACCGCATCTCCGTCCCCCAACCCCCTTGCGCGCGTCGCAGCCCAGGACCCCGAACGCTATTCTTTCCCCGACGACGCGCCTCCGCGATGCATTGACAGCGCGCCGCTGCTCCAATCCGCCCTGCACCGCCAGCCCTCCGCACCACCCGTGGCCGCTCCGCCAGCACCGCAGCCCCCCCGCGCGTTCGCCCCGATGGCGAGCTCCTTCGAGAAGTCGGTCAAAGGCGGCACCAAGATCAAGGTACCCCCTCGCCCGCGCCTGTCGCTGTGAATTGGCCCTAACCGGTGCATGCAGCTCGCCGCGCCCAAGTCCAAGTATGTCGAGCACATCCTCGTGGCCACGCACGCCGGCGAGGCGGGCGTCGCCGAGATCTTCAGGGCCCTCACGAACCGCCTGCGCGACTCGACCTGGACCATCGTCTTCAAGTCGCTCATCATCGTGCACCTCATGATCCGCGAGGGCGAGCCCGAGGTGACGCTCAAGTACCTGGCCCAGAACCCGCACCGCAAGCTGGCCATCAACTCGTTCACCGAGGGTAGGCATTTTTTCTTCTTCTGGGGGGTGGTGGATACTAGAGATATAGGGAGGACTATGCAGAGTTGAGCCTCTACTGACGCAATACCAGTACAAACCCAGGGCACCAATATCCGCACCTACTCCGAGTACCTCCTGCGTCGCGCCATCGAGTACGGGTCCACCAAAATCGACTACGTCCGGGGCGGCGAGGGCCGTCTCAAGCGTCTCACCGTCGACAAGGGGCTGCTGCGCGAGGCGGAGAGCGTGCAGGAGCAGATCCGCTACCTGTTGAAGTGCGAGGTGTGCATCTCACATTCAATATGGCGTATAACTTCCACTAATGCGTACAGCCCTTCCACGAGGAGCCAGAGAATGAAATCACCCTGACCTCCTTTCGCTTGCTGACCATGGATCTACTTGTGCTGTTCCACGTCATGAACGAGGGCACCATCAATGTGCTAGGTAGTCCTCACACATGAGTCACGTGGATACCGATTCTAACACTCGCAGAACACTATTTCGAGCTGTCGAAACCAGACGCAACCCGCGCGCTGGGCATATACCGCACTTTTGTGAAGCAGACAGAAGCCGTCGTCCAGTATCTCAGTGTTGCACGATTACACGAGCATTCAACACGGCTAGAAATCCCAAAGATCAAGCATGCGCCCACCAGTCTCGCTGCCTCACTTGAGGAGTATCTCAATGATAAAGATTTTGAGATCAACAGACGACAGTATATTGCAGAAAAGGAAGCCAAGAAGCATGGCGGCAAGCCCGCAAACGGTGCAAGTAAGCTCCTAGAGTCGAAACCTGCCTCTTCAACCACAACAACGACGAGCCAACCCTCGACAGCGCTACCCAAGGTAGCCCCCAGCGCACCGCTCATTGATCTCTTCGAGTCTATAGCAGACAATCAGCAGACAATGGCGCAGCCACAGGCCCAGCAGTTTCCCCTGCAGAACAACTACCAGCAACCAGCATTCCAGATGCCACAGCAGACTGCAGCATTTGGATTTGCCCAGCAGCAACAACAGGCGTTCAGCCCACAAACTGCGCAGGGCACTAACCCTTTTAATCACACGCAACAGCAACAGCAACAGCAAATGCAAATGCAACAACAGCAGCTACAGCAACAGCAGTTACAGCAACAGCAGTTACAGCAACAGCAACAGCAGCAAATGCAGCAACCCCAACAGCAACAGATCCCAACGCAATTCACAGGGGCAGGATTCGGTGGATACACGCCTCAGCCCTTCAGTCCGCAAAATTCTTCTTTATCATCGATACCCCAAAACGGCGCTCCAAATTTCTCATCACAACCACAACAGCAAATCCCAACCATCGCCGAACCACTGCAGCCGCAACAAACATCGACGAATCCCTTCCGTGCATCCATGCTACCGCCTGCTCTTCCAGGTCCTGCCGAACCAAAGTTGATAAGCAACCCTAGTGGCGGCACAACGTCCTCCTTGGGACGCTCACCAACAAATCCCTTTGCAAAACACCACACTAGCTTTGGCCAACAAACACAATCCCCCGCGGGCCTATCCTCATCCCCCTTTGCCCCCCTCTCCTCCATCTCCGAACCGTCCACCTCTCCCTTCGCATCCCAGCAAATGGCCCAACCCCAGCCCCTGATCGCCGCACCCACAGGCACGAATCCGTTTGCGCGCAACGTTTCCCCACCACAAGCTACACCCTCACCACAAGGAGGTCTCACAGTCCATGCAACCGGGAGCACGAATCCCTTCCGCCAAAGCGCATTCGTGAATCAGCAGACGGGGCAAGGGTGGCAGAATACAGGACAGGGCACCATTGCGGGCTTGGATTTGGGGCAGGTGCCTACTACGAGCGTGTTTCCGCGACCGGGACAACAGCCACAGCAACAGCAAAATGGACAAGGCTGGTAAAATGTTGAGGGGAGTGTTTGGAGGTTTGGATACATGCATGGATGGATGGACGGACGGGTGGATGGAAGTGGGAAGAAGATACGAAAACATTCTTAGATGTAAAGAGGTGACGAGGAGTAGAGTTCATTCCCCCCTTTTTACGAGACTCGACTGGACGGGATGAGGCAGGCAGTCGACCCGGGGCACGCACCCAACCACATTGCGGTGCCCTCAGTCCAGTCCAGTCCAGTCCAGCCGACTTGTTCTTTTTCTTTTCCTTGTTGTTGGTGTGATCGACCGGTCGAGGTATCAATCACGAAACGGCAATGCTCTGCCGGGATAGCGAGCTTTTTTTCGGTAATGTTGTGTTGTGTTGAAAGCGACGGGAGATTGTTGAGCGGGGGAACCGGTCGCTTTCTCGATGCCATGGGCCTTTTTTTGTACGTTTAGGGATGTAGATGGGAGACCTCAGGATGGCAGGATGGCAAGAGGGATCAGGGGAGGTGATGTGGTGGGGATGCATAGAATGCATTTTCGGGGCGTCAGCGCGGTACAGGATGGCCTGCGAATGAGCAATTTTAATTATTAGTTCGGAAATAAGTGTCTGTGTGAAATGTCATGTTTGTGAAGTGTGTTTAGCATTCCGTGGAGAGCGAGGATGGGATGTAGTCAAGCGCAGGAGGAGCCTATGTTGCAACTTTCAAACTTTTTGTTGACATGAATAGTGTGATGTACAACAGACAAGACAAACAGTGCTATGCATTGAACAAATGGGGTATATCGATCAAGCCAAACAAGAACAAAAAGACCAAAAACGCCAAACTGCCATGTGTGCAACGCTCAAACATACAACTGTAATGAAAAGAAATGTGTCCAAAGCTTCGTAAGGGGTGACAAACCCACATCCAACAAATGCCCAAAGTTCATTCACTCCATCCGGTATGATGACTCCACTGTCGAAAAATTGGGTTACCGGAGCATCTGTACTCTTTTCTCCCTAAAGGACAACGACATCCATATTCTAGACGTTGAATATTGACTACTTAACCCTATGTTGTCAGTATATCCAAAGGTCAAGCGCTCCCAAAAACCAAAAGACACTACCGGAAGACACCAGAATTTCTGGCCGTTGTCCACTGATCTGGCTGTGGGTTCGCGTTGGGGTATGGGTAGAAACCCGGCGGCCAATTGAAATCTCGGGGGAACGCGTTTGTTGCATCTTGTGTTGGGGTGAGCCCTATAGTTGTTAGCGTCTGGCTCTTGACTTGAGGTGAACATGATAACGTACCTGTACCGCTAGATTGAATTTGATGGTTTGGTTGTACTTGAGGTTGTCCTTGGGCCTGAGCCTGAGCCTGGGCCTGTGCCTGGGCGGGTAAAGCTCTATTTTGTGATGGCATGGGTTGAGATTTGTTGTTGTAGTCGTAGGGTCCGTGAGCAACATGGTTATTGAACTGGGGGAACTGCGGTAACTGGGAATTCTGCATTTGACGGGGAGCCTGGACTTGCTGAGAGATCTGCTGCGGGATCTGCTGCGGGCTCTGCATTGGCTGCGCGTCTTGAAGCTGTCGAGCCGATTGCAACTGCTGTGGGTTCTGTAATTGCTTAGGGGCTTGCCGTTGTTGTTGGGCTTGCATATGCTGTGAAGACTGCCGGGAGTTTTGTCTTTGCTGAGAGTTCTGCCTCTGTGGTGGAGCCTGGATTTGATGAGGGCCCTGCATATGTTGCGGAATTTGCTGAGGACTCTGAATTCTTTGCTGGGCTTGAACCTGCGGCTGCGCCTGAGGGATTTGTGGTGTCCGTGAAGGTGTCGATGATGATCGCGCCTGGTCGGATTCTAATTGATGTATGCGAGCTTTCGCTTCTTCGAGTTCCTTCTTCATCCGCTCCAATTCCGACAGCTCTTCAGTAGCAGCTTGCGCTTGACGCACAGGCTCAATTGGCTGCATCGGCTGCATTGGCTGGTTCATGTTGGAGAAGGAGGGTTGTGGGGCATCAGTTGAACCGTCAGAATAGAAACATTGCCGCTTCTTGTCGAAACATGTGTTGCATACAGGCCGTGTACCGTCACACTAAAAGATAGCGTTAGTGGTTCATATGAGTAAGCCAATACCATCTGTAACTTACTTTTGTCTTCTTCGCTTTACACACATCGCAGCTGTTGCGTGGCCGCCGCCGTGTGATTGGTGTCGGCTTAGCATCAGCGGCAGGTTGTTCTTGGACAGGCGCTGGACGCGCTGGGGGAGGTTGCTCCTGTACTGGTGGCGGGCGGGGTGGAGGAGGGGCAGGAAGAGGAGGGTTGGGATCTGTCTGGATAAGTTCTAGCAATGACCGCAAGCTCTGCGCCCGGAGATCACTCTCGATCGAATTGGGGGCTACCTTCTGTTCATCTTCCCGCTTGGCTTTTTTCTTTTTCGCCTTCGGGGGAGCAGTCGGGTCGTCTTCCTTCTCTTCTGGTGGCTTCTGGGCCTTCGGGCGGTTAGCTATTCTGATCAGGGCTTCCGGGTCATTCTCTTCTAGATATTTGCGGCGTTTGGAGTCTTTGCGGGGAGGCGGCGCCCGCTCCTCATATGTCTTGTGAATCGGCATGTGTCTGTAGAAGACGTCCAGTGTTGACTTGTTTGCAGAAAACTTTACAGCCAACACACCTTTGCAGTCGTAGACGGGCTTGGTTGCTGGGACGCGTTAGTGATATTCTCTATGGGTTTCAACCATACGATGGGGCGACGAAATCGTACACTTACCGCGCTTCCCCAGCTTCGCTCCTTTGCCATTCGCAGCACGGTCCTTGTTCAAGAGAGAGTCGTTGCAGTAGTAGGAGAATCGAAAGCTGTCATCCTCCCGACTGTTCCAGCAGTTGTGGAAGCTGTACCGGTAGCCGTCGACTTTTTGAATCGCATCTACGCAGGCCTTTGCAATTGCACGCTGTTTCCGCATCTTCTGCTTCGGGTCTGGCGTCGGCGCCAGTGCCTCCATGATGCTCATGGGCACTTTTGGGGCGGCGTCTTTCTCATCCTCGGCGTTGGCGTTGGCCCTGCCCGTCTCGGTCGGGAAAGCGGGCAGCGTCAAGGCGATGGCAGGGTCCGACACCGACTGATATGTGTACGACGCATGCGGGGCGGCGCCATACTGCGGAGGCCGGATGCCGCTGGCGGGCTGGTATCCTGGGGGGGCTCCATTGTGTGCGGGGTGGACGTGCAGCTGCGGTTGCGGTTGCACCGTGTGCTGCGAGCTCTGCTGAGGTGGTGCACTTCCCGGCGCGTAGGGGACCGTCACCATGAAGGTTGTGCCGATCCAGAAGGCGAGCTGGCACTCGGTGTGCTCTGGATCCTCGGGCGGGCCGTGGAGATATTCGCGCAGCGAGGCCTCGAACTCGTCGATCGACGA
Source organism: Amniculicola lignicola CBS 123094 (assembly GCA_010015725.1). Taxonomy (NCBI): domain Eukaryota; kingdom Fungi; phylum Ascomycota; class Dothideomycetes; order Pleosporales; family Amniculicolaceae; genus Amniculicola; species Amniculicola lignicola. The sequence continues at coordinate 83,351 of ML977557.1, forward strand.
CACGGTATAGTTGACGACCTTGAGGTTGGGGTCCTTCGCCTGACGACCCCTCGCCAGCTGCACCGGCCCATTCGGCCAGATGCCGTGTTCCTGGTGGGTCTGGTGGTGGTTGACATTTATCGGCGCCGAGGAACTGGCATTCTCCATAATGGAGGTGGAGAGCCCAGCGAGGTTGAGATTAGAGAGTTTGCGCGGTGCGTTGGATGATAACACAGCAAGGGAAGGGGTCGCGTTAGAGAGAAACGGGGTCGGGGTCGGTCGGCAGTCCTGACCGCTCCCACTCTTCGCCTAGTCTTGCTCGACAAGGACGCCACGGCTGGGCACGACCAGCACAGCAACTCTCGAGTCTCGAGGGCTCCCGGCGGCCCTTTTGCAAGGCGGCGTCACGCGTGTCGTGGCCGGGTGTTTGCGAGCTGTTCGGAAGTCAGAGGGCAGGCGATGGCGCAAAAGAAATACCCAGCATGGTGTAAATTGTGCCCTTCGCAGGCGCGTCGTCTAACAGGGCCTGGTCGCCTACAACGACGACATGCAGCCTGGAGGATCGAGGCTAGGCCGCACACGGCAAAGCGATGCCAGCAACATCCCATACGACCTTCGCCGGTACAGGTGGATGGAGTAATAAAGCGGAACGAGGACCTACATGCTGTAATTCCGCAAGCGCGTCGCGAGGAGAGCCACCAACAGCGTCCAGAGGGCAGTGACGAAATGGAATAGCGCCGCAAGGGAGCTGCTCCATCGTTCATAAAGGCGCTTACAAGACGTCGAGCGAGATGGCCATTGTCTGCACTCGTCAAAATAGACTCAGAGTGCCTCTCCCAAAATGGAAGCCCCCAGGACGCAGCAAGCAGGCAGCGGCGGTTGACGTACATCGTCAACACGACAGCCCAGTGTATTGTACGACCCCATACGGGCTCGCCCACCACCGCCGGCTCACAACTCGTCCGCCTGTCCACCATCCATTCTCCCATACCGTCGATGTTGATGGTTTAAAATTGTCGTTGACCATGCCCCCCCATAGCCACATCCGGACATTGGTCGAGTTCGCCTCATCGTGCTCAAATGTTTCAAGAGTCCGGTCTGGGGACAGAAACACATTCACAGCCATCCCTCTGAGGTCTCACGCCAATCAGGAGCCATCCCCATCAACGTCTACGCCCGCTCCTTCACTGCACCCTTGACCAGGATACCTTTGCTGTCAGCCCTACGACCAGCCTCCAAAACTCCACCCCGACTGGTCCGCTCGCAAATATCCCTCTGCTCGCTTCTGCTCCCACTTGATTTTATTTCCAAGCGCTCCCATTCCCCCTTTTTGCTCCAGCTCTGTCTTCTGCGCTCATTAATCGCTCTGTTTTGCTCAGCTGAGGTCGCATCTGTTATTGATGTGTTCGCCGAAAGCTCATGCAGCCCTACCGGATTAGGATGCATCGCACGCGTCGCCTGCTTGGCAGCACGCGAGCTGAGCCAAAGTGGCTTACGGCACCACGGAGCTCGGGCAACTTTAGGCCAAGCGTGCAGTTTTGGGTTACGAGGTTGACTCTTTGGGGCGCGTTGGGAATGGTGCTGATGATCGGCAGCGGGTGCGGAAGGGTATAGAAAGGCGCTTGTCCCCTACTTGTGCGAGGTGGTCAGGCCCTTGACTGTTTGCTCCCAAACCTGGACATCATGCCATGCGAATTTGTTTTTGGTTCTAGAAAGGACTCGGGAAGAGTTGTGAAGAGATGGTGCTATGCAGCTGGGCTTGATAGTGGGACTAGGAGCGCAGACCGATGATTATCCGGGAGGCAAGGACGCCATACGCATACGCAGGGGACCACATGGCTTCCTTGTGGGCCTGGACTCAACAAACACACCATATGGGGCCGTCGGAATGCATAAAGGCACCCACTTCCCGCCGAATCTTTTCGACACAGCCATTCAGGACCTCATGAATTTGCTCTCACCACCAAGCTCCACGGTTCATCATGCATGCCATCAACACGAATTTGGGATTGACAATTTGGTCTGGAGCCATACAACACCCATACAAGAATGCCTCTTGGACTATTGACGACATGACATCTCACCGGATTTCCACTGGATGGCATTTACCTAGAGTTGGCTTGCAAGCAGGTCACTGGAACAATGAACCATGAGCAATGACGCTCACCCGGCATGGGTGGTAGGACCATCTACATACGATGGATGCAAGAGCTTGGGAGGGTTGGTGAAAAATATCGTGGTGACATCCCCCTGGACAAGGACCCCAGATTGCATACCACCTTGCAGACCTCACCTTCAATATAAACCTTCCCAGGGGATCCTCAGGACACACTCAACGATTCACTGGAAGCTTGTTGAGGATTCACAGTTCTCGAGGATGCAACCTGTTCAGTAAAATTCGCCGCGTGTGTTGACTCTCAACCAAGCTCGGGACATTCCTGCCGCAATGGAACATCTCAACATTGGGCCTCAACACTCCTCTCAATAAGATCGGGCCACGGAACGATTATGTCGGAGACACCAATGCTGCCTTGCGACACGGCTCTTGGGCATCAGACCGCTGGCAGCTCCGACTTCGACTTCACTAAGGGGATGGGAACATGATCACTTCACATCAAGAAGAAGACATGAGTTGTAGGCAGGCATAAGAATAAGATTTAAAAACTACCAAGGTGTCATGTCCGGCACGAACGTCCAGTACAACATACACTAGCGTCGGATATCCAATAGAACTCCGAGTTCAAAAAAAGAATCCCTCCCAAAGACCGGTGGTATCAGCTTCAATCGAAAAAATAAGGTGTCCAAGAAGTAAAAGTACAACAAGGTCGGTCGTAAAAGTGTCGTTTAGAGCGTCTCAGTAATGTGTTCTTGTTGGTAACAGTTCCACCCATCCGAATATCCAGGATCCCAATATCCATCCGAAGCCCCCGATTAAAAACTTTTTTGGTGATCGTATCGCAAATGGTCTGCGAAGAAAATACTTCAAACCATGAATTCTTCCATACCCTCTCCATCAACAACATTGTCGCGGATCCAGGGCCCTCGTTCGTCAGGCGTGGAACCATGGAGTGCCTCAGCCCGTTTCAACGTCTGGACATCCAGGTCGGTAACATACGACTTGCCGTCGGGCAGCTTCAAGCGCACCTCAAACTCCTGATCAAGCATCATGTCGTCCTTCCACAAGCGCCGCTCGCCGTCATATACACAAAGCACACGCTTCTTCATCTTCATCTTGTCTGTTGGGCAGCCCCAGCTCACAGGGTAATTCTTGCGCTTCTTACGGCCCGAGCCGGTAATCGCCACGCCGCCTTTCGAAAAAGTCAGCCCGGCCCGAGGACCCCGTGAGGCCTTCGTAACTTTGGATGGATTGCCACCCCCGACGTGCGATGAAGACACACCCCGGGGATGTGCTAATTGTCAATTCGAGTTCTTGGTTGACTTGATGGCGCCACGACCAGACTTGGAACGGCGTACGCCGTATGTGTCATCGTTGTGGTCGTCAACATCAATCTCCTCCTCCTCTTCCTCCTCGTCGTCATCATCGTACGAGGGGACGGTGTACTCGATGGCCTTGGACAAGCCATTGCGATCGAGAGTCTCGGTGACGTTTTTATCTTCGGCCACTGATGTGAGAAGGCGTTGGTTGATGGCCTCACTAGGGTCAGCCTGCTGAACCACGCGAAGCACACAGTCATCCAGATGCTCGTAGAATTCCTGTGCGTTGGCGAAAGTAACAGAGCAAGTAGAGCAAGTACCAGACAGGTTCTGCTGAGTACCAGGATGCACCTTGCGGCCTGTGGGGGACTTCTTGCGCGAGTTGGGAGGGTTCTGCTCGACGCCGTGGACCGATGTGAGATGTCGCTTGAAGACGTCCGCGCGGTTGAACGACTTCTCGGCTGCTGAACCTGATCCTGGGCAGAAGCCACACACCATGGTTCCTTTGTAATGCGTGAGTGTGTGCCTGTTCTTGTCGTACTTGCGTGCGAATCCCTTGAGGTGGTACTCGCAGGTTGCGATCGGGCACTTTTCCGGTCGCTCAGTCTGATGGGTAAGCATGTGGGCCTTGAGATCCTTGAACACACGGCCGCATTCTGGAAGTGGGCACTGTCCCTTCTCACGGTTCTCGTCATCAACCTCATAGCTGCTTCCGCTCTTGCGACTGGTACCGGAATTCTGAGAGTGAAGCGAGGCATCCGATCGCCGTCTTGCGCCATTAAATTGGGGGTATGGCTGGTATCCCTGTGTACGAAGGTAAGGTGACTGGCTTCCCCTCTTCATGTGGTTTGATCCGGGACGCTGGCTGTGAGAGGAAATCTGTGAAAGGGCGGGCGACGGGGGGTGCTCAATAATCGGAAAGCTGTAAGGAGACGGTGTCGCACGCATTTCAGGATAAGAAGGAAATTGAGGTGAGTGAGGATACTGCATTGGGTTGGCAAAAGGTGGTTGAATGAGATTGGGATCTAAGGTGATGCTGGTCAGCGGTTGTTCTAGAATGGCTTGATTTTGGACAGGGGGTCATTGGGAAACTAACTAGTATGAAACATAGAACGAGAAGGATGTTGAGGAAACGATGAAAAAGTGTATGGAGGGACAATAGCGGGAGTTGGAGGAGAAGCCACAGAAGGAGTGTCGGAAACATCTCTCGGGCGCACTTCATGGGAGAGGAGGGAGTTCCTTCTCGCGAAGCTGGTATTTGACCAGGTCGCTGAGGCAGGGGTGGTGGGAGATCTGAAAACATTTGGGGCGGCGCGTTCTGCTCCAGAGGACGACGCCTCCGGCGTGGTGGGGCATTGATACATTGATTTCGAAACATGACTTCGCGAAGAAACAGGTTCGGACTCACCCACGCATTTATCTGCAATCAAGCCATCATATGCAAAGTTTGTTGAGCCTCCTTGTAGCCCCAATCCGTTGACCATGGGGTTCCAGGGTTCGTGGTACTGGGGGTTCAGTGATGGTGAGCCGATGGTAGAGGATGATACAGAGGCACCCGACTCGGATGAGGCAGAGAGCACCGGTGGTTGGTTGTCGAAGGAATGGGAACCCGAGTTGGGAGATCCTGTTGGGCTGAACTGCTGGTAGCTGGGCTTCACGCCTTGAGCAATGCCATCATAATGGAACTGGAGGTCCTGTGGCCGTGGTGGTTCGGAGAGGGCGGGCATGCTCACGGGTTCAAAGGCGGAGGTGAAAACTGGGTCCATATGGTAGGACGTTGAGGGCATGTAGGATTGCGTCGTGGCCATGAACTCGAGGTGCTGTTCCTGATTGGAGTAGAGCTCAAAGTCGTGCGGCATGTTGGGGGCGTAGGGGGCAAACTCGACCATGTTGAGGAGCGTGTCAACGTGTCTGACCAGAGAAGGCCGGACTAGGATATTTGAATAATGCTCAAGTCCGCTTTCGCAACGGTTAGCATAAGCAACGAGCAACAATGAGCCGAGCCGGGGGGGTGGGTACGTGGGCCTGGGGATCTTATAGGGCGGCTGGCAGGGGAACGCTTACCTTGAAACGGGGGGTCGCCTGGGCCGCGATGAGCTCTGCACCGTGACACGGGTCAGCGAGCAGTGCGATTATCGACGGATCTGAGGTTGCTGCTCGAGATGCACTGATGGGCAGGGCAATAGCGCAGAGTTCCCCAAGTAGGCGTAGGCGCTGTCACGGGAAGGCCAGGAAGGTCCAGAGGCCGGCTTTTCGGTAGCGAAGACAGTCACGGTTGGGAGGGGCCCGGGTCCAGAAGGAGTCACGCTGGCGCGCGATGTCGAAGGCGGAGATGCTGCTGAAGCTCTTGCGTCGTAGTCAAGACTTGCAGCAGACTGGAAAAGGCACACGTTTATGCTGATCGGGGGGCCTGGAACTATGGTGGTGGTTTCGGGGGCGAAGTCGAGTTTATACATCAGTCCTGCGTCCGCTCAGTGTCGACGGCCCCCAAGCCACTGCATAGCGAACCCTTGCTGGACAACTGCCCTACGGCCAAGCAGCGCATCGCATGATGTGGCAGACGGTGAATCCACGCTAGGAAAATAACAAAGACACTGTGCGTGCAGTTACCGTCCGCCATCAATTCGCGTCTCCGCCTCAATCGCGCGCCCCGAGCGCTGTAGGGTAAGACGAGCCTCCAGGAGGTGCGGTGAGCGCGTCCCCCTCGGCGCTGCGCTATGCAGGCGGCAGGCCCTCGCGCCATGCCTGAAGCGATGGTGGTGGGCGACGGCCGGCGAGTGAGAGGCCGGCGCGTGGGGAGCCTCCACGCCCGATCTGGCGAAGAGAAGCGGAATTGGCTGAATCCAGACGAGATGCAACCCAGACCACCGCTTCTGTCGGGGAGCCATGGCCTGCACCCAGCACGCTGGGCGCGCGCCAGGGCCGCCATTGGCGATCTGCTCGCGTTGACCGGCGAGAGGACTGGCCGGGGCAGAGGTGTGGTGGCCGTCGTGGAGAATGCCGCCAGCCTGTTTGGGGAAATGGTTGTATTATTAGGCACGCGCCGGCCAATCGCGTGGCTGGAGCCTTCACTGCCACCACACCAGCCACGGGCTCAAGCCTCACCCCCTCCGCTTTCGAGGCGCAGTGCTGCTGCCCACACCGTGCCCACACCGCGATTCCCAGGCCCTGGCACCACCGTCCACAGTCCTCCGGGATATGGCCTCCAGGATATGACGCTGGCGGTCGCTCGCCAGCCAGCCTTATTAATGGAGTGTGTCCTGACTAACCGGCGGCCCCACGTCGCGTTGCAGCTCTTCTGCGACCTCACCGCCGACCCCAGGCAGCACCGTCGGCCTAGCAGGCGCATGCTCGTCTGGGGAAGGGGATTGCCTTTCGCGCGCCCTTTTGCGGGCGTGCTCTGTCACAAAGCCTCGACAACCTCGAGCATGTGTCTGGCTACTGCCAAAAGGTGGGAAGGGGAAGCGCATGCGCGCGCCATAGCGAGACTCGCCAATGGCAGCGCAGCAGGCATCGCTGGTCGACGTTCACTCGTCTGGTTTCATGATGATGACCGCAGTGTGGGGGGGCATTCGGAATACAGCAATCTCCCAGCGACCCCCTTTTGCCAGCATCTCTATTATCCAGTGCGATAGGACGCACATCGGCGTATGAATCATATCACCGTGTTGATATTCGAGTCGAGCTTCCATGCCCATGCTGTCCGTCAGACTCGGGCTTTTGCTCCCGAGTCCCATGTGCCCTCCCGACCATGGGACAAGCATCTGGTGTCGCGCCCTCTCGTGGTCCCTGAGTATCCGCTGGCCCGTTGCAACGGATAAGGTTGGTGAACAGCATGAACCGCACGCTGAGCGGCCCTGTTCTGAGGCCCGCGAGCCTATCACAAGCCATCCCCGCCTGTCGCATTGGTCCTTCTGCAGTGTAACGAGGCTGCTTGGATGCATGAGTATTGCCTGTGTCACTGTACCACGGGTTATTCTCTTCGACCACACGACTCAATGTAACGCCTCTCTCCAACCCACCAAACAATTGTCCCTGATGAGATCAGAATCGTGTTGAAACCCTAATCGCGTACTTTCGTTGTGCAGCAGCGCCATAGTTAGCTCTTCACGTGCAGACTCTTTCGAAATGGCACGGTCCCTCTCGAGAATGCTCGGTCGCGCTATGCTCCCTAGCTTCATCGAGCAGGTCGTCGATGTCGTCCCATGGAATGCCTATTTTGAGTGGAAAGACCAAGCGTTGCAATAATCAATCCGTCGAGTCTTGTTACCACTGTTATTTCTGACCGACTGCCCTCCCGGGACGAAGCGCTAGAGTACGTCTTCCGCAAGTGAAACAGTGTTCGGGTGCTCGTCAAGTTCTAGGAATGAACATGCGAACTTCGTCGAGTGGGCAACTATTTTGGTTCACTCCCCGCGTTTGTGGCCCGCAGAGTCGAAGGAATAGCCGTGGGATGTCAGGCTCGACTGATAGACGATAACATGTGTCAGAGATACTCAACAATCCGCCTCTTCCTGCTTCCCGACAATAAATTGGAAACTATCTATCCGCAGTGATGCTGGTATTGGAAGTAAGAAAGTCCATACGGACCTGTCCTGTGGCGGTGCCGCAGCACGCAGCCACACGCTCGTATGGAAGCCCTAAATTTATCTTTGTGGCACCCAACCAGCGTCGAGAGACATGATCCAGGAACGAGCTCATGTGCGTGATCGGGCGAAGAGATAGGTTTGCACGGCCACGAAACTTTCAAGACACGCCTAGATTCCTTGAGGACTAGCATGCACCCTGTCGTCCTCGCATTTTGCAGGACACTTTGAATCCCGGCTGCAGACGGGTTATCAGAAGAGACATGTTCTCGCGGTTCTGCTGATTGCCGGTCGTAATTCATAAGACAAACCTTGCACTGACCGGAATTCATCGAGGTTATGCAGGAGATGTCTCGTCTCGTGTATATGTTGCTCATACTTTTGCTTCTGATTGGCGACAGGCGAATAAACGTTTCTATTAACGGGTGCGCCAGACCTCGTGGAGGGCCATTGGAGGGGTTTTGATGAGCGGATTAATCTTAACAGTAAGATCGGAGATGCATTACGCCGCACCACCACCCTCAAAGTCACCATAGTACCCCCACATATCTGTCACTGAACACCATCCAACTCAGGGGTTGGGAAGGGTGCGTCAATCGAGGCGTCAATGAAGACAATCTTGAGACGTTTCCCAGATACGAAGATATTGGAGCCGGTAATGCCATTCAGGACTAATGCATCCAAGGCACGCATTCGCCGCCCGGATCAAAGCCCGACAACTGTCGATAACCAGGGCTTTGACCTGTGGTTGGTGTGCAAGAGCGGACTTGGGCTCTCGCTTCACCTTGTCCACGCTTGTAGAGCATCGTGAGTTTAGTGGAAGACCGGCGCTGATCGAAGCCGTCGCACAGGTCTGCTTCTGGAAACAAACACAAAAAGGAGGGGTGCAACAACAGAGAGTGGTGCAAAGCGCATGGAGCGCCCAAAGCCACAGCGACGGGTGATCCGCAGGAGGATGCCAGCTAAGAGGGTACCAATATTGCGGGTTGGTGCCGGAACTTGCCTTGGGGTACCATGGTAGGGATCACGAAATCTCGCAATGAAGGGCCCTTGTCTGTGACTGACAGGCTGCGCGACCCTTGGAATGTAATCTATCCTAGACCCATAGTGTTTGTGCTTCCCATAGGTGTCAGAGTCGTGCCAAAACCAAATTTGGATTGGCCGTGGAAAAGCACGGAATTCAAGACCTTGTCGCTTTCATGACTCCTGATATGCCGCTGCGAGCACACTGTGCTCGTTGATAACATGCGCCAGCCATGAAAGACACCACTACCGTTGTTGATCGGGCACGCCGGGTAAAAAGCAGCAGAGGTTGGGCAAGGCTTCGGCTTCGCCTTTGGCCCTGTACGTTTGAAGAACCCCGCAAAGGCCGCCCGCGACCGAAAGTAGCCTTGGGCGCGCCGGAGGTGTGGGTTGGCTTGATCCAAGGCGATCCTTCCCGCACCCACTATCCTGTAATAGGTACTCCATAGAGTAAACGGGCCGATGAAGAGACGGTTCTTGGGCAGGTATCTGGAAAATTAGAATGCACAAGGACCAAAAGCCAGGTCAAAATTTCATCTGCACCTTTCACATCTCGGGCCGCCAGAGAAATGGTTTGTTCCGGCAAGGCTTGCTCTGGCTTAGATGGCCTGATCTCTTCTCAGGCTGGGACTGAGTTGAGACGGGACATGAGGCTCTGTCAAGCCGCGCTGCTCGTCATTGGATGATCCTGGCTGCATCACAGCCCAAACAAGCTTTCGGCTGCGATGATGGTCCTGTAAGAACGACTCCCAATAACCCCTCCTGCGGTCCAGACTCAAAATCGAAACAGATGCGCTGGCAGCCATTTCTTCCCCTCTCGGACTGCTTGGGGACACACAGGGTCTCGAGAAGGCTTTCTGAATACCAACCACGCACCCGGGAGCAAGCCCGCGGCCTGATGTGAACCTGGTTCCCAGCTGGTCGGCGAGGTACAACTTTGCTCCCATGTCCGGCTGCATGGTTGATCACAGGCTCTGCCGCGTGCTCCGTGGCGCGACTCACGAGTTGTTGAAACCCATCCCGCCATGCGACTCTCGCGAGAGGACTTCGCCAGGGAGACCTTGGCCGCGGGTGGTGTTTTCCTGTCATTGGCCTGGCACTAGATTCCATCAAGAGATTGATATGAACTCTATCCGCTTCGCCAACCCTGGCCCTGCGGGAGGACAAAAGCACATGTCCATCGTCGATACTAGCTCTCGGCTGGCGTAAATCGACAGAACAGGATCAATGGTCATCTTCGACATTCTGGTCCTGTGGTAGGAGGAATGCATACACCCGTGGTCGAGAGTCCACAGCCGTGGCCATCACCTCGCACGAATTGACAGAATAGGACTGATCGCTATCTTCGATAAGTATGCAACCCGTATGGAAATGGTATGGCGAATTTCCTTTCGGGCAGACGGGATCCAGTCCAGATAGCGTGGTGTCAGTGACAGTACCCACGTGGACCGGTCAGAAGCCGAAAATCGCCTCGTACATGACCAGTGGGCGGGCTGGCAGGACGTGGGAGGAGGGTCCAGTTGGATTGCGACAGAGGGCCCGGCGATGGGCGTCGCAACATGCTCTGCTGGCAACATTTGGAGGACTCCAACAGCGAGAGGGAAGACACGACTTAAGTACTAGGTAGAGAGCTGAAGTGCTTGTGCAGCTTGACAGTGGAGTGGGTCCGTAAATCCGTGGATGACGCTCCTGCCCGGGGCGCCTTCCTGTTCTATCCTCATCGCCGGCCGTCGGCCTTGGAAGCCGAACGTCCACCTTTATTTCAACGACCAGCACTACCACTTCACCCAAGAGATATGTGAGTACCACAATCATCGTGTGTGTTTTTAGCTACGAGGCGAGCTTAGTATTAATGCAATTCTCTCTTTAAAGATGTGGCCGATGCCATAGCCCATCGGCTCGGATACAAGCGTTTCACCCCTAGCAGAACATGTAGTATGGAATCACGGGAAACAGGATATGTAAGAACATGTTTTTTCACATAAGATGGGCCTAAGATCCGAGCCTAACGCCGTGTTCATGTTCTACTGCAGGTGGAAAAGTGCTGTATGAATACATGACCAGAGAGCCTTTGCCCCCCGATCAGAGCTGATACAACACTAACATCGATGCATGACAGAGTCCAGAAAATAGAATATGCTCTTGGGATAGAAGAAACGTATACCTCTCGAGATGAACCAAAGAATGATGTGGTCCAAATGGCGGTACGTGATTTCTATCGGACTGACTTCCACCTCATCGTGGCTCCTCTAGCTCCTCTGCCGTTTATCTACCAATGCATACTCCCCTTCAGAAGAGCTTGAGCCATCATCATCGTAGCTTTCATACTCCTCGCGAGAACGACGGCCCAGTGCCGACCCAGGTTGTTCCTGCCCAAGCGCGACTTCAGCTTCTAGGATGATGTACAAACCAAGCTCATCTTCGTCCAGGTCCTCCATGTCATGACTATCCTCCAACCTCTGGGTGTCGACAACAGTTTGGTCTCCCCCATCCCCATCACCTTCACTTGCTTCCCCCTCTTTACTCTTTTGTTTGGAAGTATCGTCATCATTCTGTTCTTCCGGATTGTATTCTGGACATGGATCGCCCCAAGCCCTGTGCATGAGCAGCCACTTTTCAGCCCACTGGTCATACTCTTCGTCTCATGAAGCTCGTATCATACCAGCCAGGCTTTTCGCGACAACTGTGTTTCCCTGGCGTGTAATACGTCGACGCTCGCTTAACTTTTTTCAGATGGCGCTCATTTGACTCCACGACGTCGTCCGAAAAGGAGACCTTCGTAACCTGACACGTCCTTGCGTGGGGTTTCTCGGGAGTATCCAGTGACCCGCCGACAACTTTTTCTTCATGAGAAGCTTCATGAGACGCCGCAAAAGTTGTGTGGAGAGTGCGATCAGCTGGCAATATCTGTCCGTCCTCAACGATTTCACTGGCTGGTTCTCCCGCCAACCTCATCCTCATATTCACGCTCCATAATTGCGCAGCTCTCATACTCTTCCAGCATGGCCGCCCACCATATCTTCTCCTGCCTCCACAGGTTTTTGATAGCCGGGTGGAACCTGGGACACTCCTCATGCTCTCCGAACTGTTTTCCAGGCCCGCCTACTACGTCCCACGACGAAGATAGTCCTTTGAGCCAATTTATGGAGCGATAAGAGCAGCATACCGGACAAGGCTCCTCCAAATCTGCCGGAGGGGGGCCAGGGTGTAGGGGATGCCCACAAGCGGTACCTAGCAGTTCTGTCTAAGCAGCATCTAATAACGGTACATCATAGAGTGCTCCTATTTTCTTCAGATAAAGAATATAGGCTCCATATAGCTCCGTGGTTGGCAGATTGCCGACCTCTATCAACATCGCCGCCTTCTTCAATGACCTCATATCGCATGCTGTAGGGAAGAAGTCGAGGTTGCTGCGTCGGATTCCCTCCTGCCAATCCACCCATCTTGAATATTCTTTGCCGAAAAAGTGTGCTGCCGCTTTCTTGGAAGTGGTGAGTTGGAATTTTGTGTTAAAATCTGCCATGGTATGCGGTTGGCGATGGAGGTAGGATCGGGTTGGTGGTACTGGAGCAGAGCCAAATAGGCCTCCTTTAGGCTGGTCACTTTCGTCGAATAATAGTGGGGATTTTGAGATGGTTCTTGTAGCCGCGTGATTATATAAAGCGAAAGAGATTTCTCCTGATTTGCGAAATGACAATGTAAGGTAATAATGGTTATTTCAGTACAGTATTTTAAGACACAATGTGCTTCCCGATCGTACCCCCGTCTTCTGAATACGAATACACAACATTAGTACAGCTAATAGCATTGCTATTCTGATCTAGTATACTTTTTGTTTGAACATACACGACGTTGGCGTCAAAGTTGAGTTATTGAAAACTCTAAGCACAAGACGTGCATCTTGAATAGGTCAGCTGACGGTTGTGCTCATCCTTGCCATCATGCTTGATTCCTCATATTGAAATTTTCTCACTCTCCGTCCGGCTCGTCTTTTGTATCCAACTCACCCATTACCTTAGTAACCTCACCAATATCTTCAGAAGTGTCTCCCTCACCTGGCCCAACTGGTTCCTCCCCCCAGACTTTATCTAACATCTTGTCATGTTCGGGATCTCCAAAGCTGGTCTCTGTGAGGAAAGAGGTATTTAGCCAGGACTGCCCGGATTCGGCAGCCCACCGACCTGGCTCATAGAGTTGATGACCCCTGGCAGGTATTAGTAAAGTTGCCTTATAAGTATAAAGTAGACTCACCTCAAAAACCCCAACCTCTGTCGCTGTTCGCACTCAGGAATTCCCTCGTCCCATGTCACCTTCTTTTTCTCCTTTTTTTCTCCCTCACCTTCATCCCTTCCACGCGGAGCAAAGTCGGACTCCTCACACTCCAGAAGAGGACACTCCCTCCTAGCCTTATACAACGCCTCTGTCGCACTCTTCACGAATTCCTTATCGTCATCCTCAACTTTCTCCCAGACCTCTTGATGTTCTTTTTCCCAATCCTTTTCCATCTCAGCCCATTCCTCGAGTTGGCCGATATACTGCACGAGTTGACATTTCGCCTTGATCCACCGTGATCGCATTCTGACATAGAAAGGAGTCACCCCATTCGGGTTCGGCCCAGGCCCCCCCCGAGCACGCCACTGGTCTGTTGCGCGCTGAACCTCTTTGAGGAGATATTTTACTCGGCAGCCTGGGCAGTAAGGTAGGTCTTGAGGGCAGGCGGGGTGGAGGTAGTGTGGACATAGGCTCGGGGTCTGAAGTTGCATAACTGGGCGCATAGGCGTGGCTGGTAGTGGAGGTTGCGATATTGGCGGACGATTGAGAGGCGAGATCCTGGTGTTTTCGCTGTTAGCCCTATTGTGGGCGAGCATCATATGGGCTTGGTTGCGCCCGGTCGGGCCGGGAGGTTCTGTCAACCAGGTGAGAAATCGATCATTATCTGCTTCTTCAGAGAGCGGTTGACCGTACTGCCCTGGAGGAATGCTGGGCCGGAGACGTTGCCAGTCAGCGAAGAGCTCACGCTGCTTTGTGGGGTCATGGTGTCGATGGGACATGTTGAGTAGGATGTTGGAAGTTGCGAGGGATAGGAAGAAAAAGTGTGGTGGGGAACATATGTTTATCGTGGAGGTCCTTTTTAGGCGATCATAGTCGCGTTGCCTAATTTTGGACTTTGTGGAGTGAAAGTTGGCTCTCCGTGTTCACGTGCTCAGGCATTCACCCTACTAATTCTGTGGCAAAAATAAGGGCTTCTGAACTCTGATTGGGGGAATATGGGAATCCGCTTGACCATGGAATTGAATGATCAGTTGAACACCTAATCAATACAGCATGATCATAGAACAATATGCAGTTACCACTCTAAAGTTTCACCAACCTCTCGTATCTTGTGAGGAACTCTTCCACGCATTCCACGAAGCTGTTCAAAGCGTCGTCAGGGGTCCCAAGTATCAACGCAATAATGCCGCGTTTAGTCACCCAAAACCCACTCTCCATCATGTCCAACCAGAACAGGTCCTTCAATTCAGTGTCGTCAAGCCTCTCTCCAATGCTCCTGATCTCTTTCTTACCGTCTTTCACGAAATGGACACCAATCATGGACCCTCTCCCGGTTACTGTCATCTTTGTACCTTTGCTCAATCCCTGCAGCCTTTCACGGAACTGGTCCCCCTTTGCATTGAATTCTTTGATCACATCGGGCGTGTAGACTTGGGAAAGGCCTGTGTATCCAGCGACCATGCCAAGCGTGTTGTTGTTAAACGTCCCCGAATGTGCCAACGCCTTTCCATCCCTCGGGTCATAGACGGCCATGACATCTTCCCTTCCTCCAAACGCACCAAACGTGATACCACCACCGAGGTATTTCCCTAAAGAAGTAATATCTGGTTTCAGGTCTTCTAAGTCCTGGAGGCCTCCTGGAGAAAGCCGGGAAGTCATCACCTCATCAAGGATAAACAGTGCACCGACTTTCTTCGCGGATTCCTGGACTTGGTGCAGAAAGGCATGTGTAGCTTCGATACAAGGCCCAGAGCCCTGCATACCTTCTACCAGAACTGCTGCAACGTCGCTAGAGCCCTCAATCTTGGCTCTGGTATCTTCGAGATCGTTGTATTTGGCAATAATCCAGTCCTCTTTGTCCACTACGTTCTCTGCAGGCTCGTCGCCAAACATGAAAACCGCCCCATGGTAACCCCCAGTGAACACCACGATCTTCCTCTTTCCAGTGAATCGGCGAGCACCCTGAATAGCGTGCAGATTAGCCTCCGTACCAGAGTTGGTGAAGCGGATGTGGTCGAGATGGAAGCGGGAGCAAAGTAGAGCTGCATGCTGGGATTCGAGTTTCGTGGTAGCACCAAGGTTGAGCCCAGTCTTAGTGATAGAGTCAATGAGGGCTTGTTGGATGAGGGATTGGGAGTGGCCATATAGACCAGCGGTCAGTTCGCCGACGAAATCGGTATATCTGGTCAATACGTCAGCGCAGATTTTACCGACTAAGACAGAACGCAGCATCTTTTAACCTCAAACAGAATATGACTCAGGCACTACCC
Source organism: Amniculicola lignicola CBS 123094 (assembly GCA_010015725.1). NCBI lineage: Eukaryota > Fungi > Ascomycota > Dothideomycetes > Pleosporales > Amniculicolaceae > Amniculicola > Amniculicola lignicola. Next base: position 98,916 of record ML977557.1, read on the forward strand.
ACAGTGCTCCAGGCCCATGCTATAGAGAATTACATGCTTTCAGTTATCCTTTTTCCTCCTACCCAATATCACGCGTTCTATCAGAGAGAGAGAGAACGATCATGTGGCATGGACACAATAAAACATGCTCAATCGAAAGGCACGGTTTAGAGCAGTCGCAACTGGGAAGTTTCACTTACGTATGGCCGTCTTCATCCGAGACTCGGTATCCTTCACCCTTACTCATAAAGATCGGAAACGGTGCGTTATGTAATAAACTTCTCGTATTTCCACCTGGCAAACTCTTCACAGCTTCTTCATGCAACTTCAAACTCGTAGGATGTCTCGCCGCATATCGAGCTTTGGATGCTTCAAGCGCCTCCGTCGTACTGGCGTATCCGCTCTTCACTCTGATCTTGATATCTTCCGTATTGGATGGTGGGGCTACCTGGGTAATGATTGCAGGAGCCATATTGATTTCGAGTGACTTGAATATTCTGCGTCGTACACTGACACGCGATGGGATTTCGTAGATTCATATATTCATGGTGTAGAATGAGAATTGGGGAAAACTGTTGTCATCAGACCCCGCATTTCTGGCGTCTCAGGCGGGTATTCGTAAGGGGTATCCCCTCCGGTGCTGACATCCACCATTTACGAAGAAGGAAGCCAATCAGAGGTGTAGCGAAGGCACTCATCCACGGGTATACTACCGGAGAGAATACCGACTCCAAACAACTTTCCCGACAGGACCGCCGCATCCATATTATCAAGGAGGAATAACGATTTATCATACATTGTTGATTAAACGGAGTGTTGCATGCCCAAGGAATTGTTACTGTTGTCTGTCAGTGACGAGCTTGCCCAATCCAGGCAGTGATGATCAGCGTTGGTTTATCTGAGTTGCCGAACTTGGTTTTCCGGTCCCTTTCGGCATGCCGATGGAGTATCGGACCGAGGATCTTACAGCCATCCACAATGGGATTTGGTAGATGGATGGGAAAATGCACCAATAACATTGAGGCTAAGCCGCCTTCAGTTACCATCTTCTATGATGGGCGTCGCACCACTAGCGAAAAGTTAATTATAACTTGTAGGAATGTTGAATATGACAAGCACTTTTTGTTGAAGGCGAAAATCCTCAAAAAAGTCTCTTTCTGGTCGCAATATCTCCGTCAATCGAATTGTGAGACATGATGAGCTCTGGGCATGGAACGAGTTATTGTCTTGCCCATGGGAATGTAGCCGCCTGCAGTTAGTGACCTTGAGTTCAGAGAAAAGAAATGAATGTAGGTCTTCGGTATGAAAGCATGACATGTGTGGCGTTCGTATCTGGAATGTAGCCAAGATAAAGCCCAAGACCTTGTCCAGGTAAGTCCGATAACTCCAAGAAGAATGCTGAAAAAGGTCGCATGCAAGCTGCCACTGTGTGCCTCCAGCAACCAAGTTCGAGGTGCTTCTTGGGCATCCTAGGATTTTGGTTGGCGAAAGGAAACAGACGTTGCTTTGGGCCTTCGTAACAATAATATGCTTATGGCCGTCTGACAGAACATGTGAGAGCGTCAGAGTACATTTCAAGCTTCATTAAGCATGGAAGCGGGTGGGTTTTTGTATAGCAGATCATGTTGGCTCGGCGAAGCTAATCGAGACTAAACCTCGAGACTCGTCAAAGCACGCGCATCAAGATGTTCTGACAACTGGTTAAGCCACAAGGCGTTCGCCAGGCAGGCCAAAGCTCGCCTCAGGTCTTCAGGGGAAACTCAACGTTTTGCTTCGGCTGGACATATCGACAGGATCTATATATTGTATCGTTTGCGTCGTCCTACACGCCTGTGTGCCGTACTTCTGCTTCCAAGTCTCCACTGTATCAACGTTGCGGGGTGCACTTCAGTCTTTTCAATAGTCAACAATAGATGTATTCAAAATGTTGATCTCCTTTGTCTTTTTGATTGTTGCTCCTCTGAGCATCTTTGCGAGTCCTGTGTATGAAGTCGCCCAAGCCCACGCCTTAGAACCAAGAGGAAATGCGGTTACCTGGAGGAATGGAAAATGTACATCCACTCGCTCAGTTACCAAAATGTATGCCATGCATCTTTTCAGTTCGTCTAGCGCTAAGAAGATTACAGTGTTACTTCGACCTCTGTGAAGACAATATACCCGTGCACGAAAACCACGACCATAAATGTCTCATCCACTAGCACGAAGACTATCACCATTCCTCAACTGACGAAGGTTTTCAGCACTACTTCAACATTGTTTTCCACCAAAACTCATGGCGCTTCTACTACTGTAATAACTTCTGAATTCAAGACCAATTTCCCCCTACGAATATCTACCATTTCAGCGCCTCCCCAGATCATCCCTATCGCTAGCCCTACTTTGAATCAAAATATCAGAGACACTGAAGTTGCCAACAAGAAGGAAAGTCGGGGCGACTTGGAAGAAAGAAGAAAGCCATACAATGCAGCAGAAGTCCGCTGTTCAACCACACAACACATCACAGTCACAAAGGCGACGTCAACCAAGGTGATAAAGTCCACCAAAACTGCTGCACCGAGGGCTTCTACGAAATATCGCACCTTCACTGTCAAAACGACCACAACGGTTATCCCATCCTCCACCAGTCGTACAGAGACTTTCTTCACTACAAGAACAATACATGTCACTGGTGCAGCAACCTTGTCACGCCTCAGCAATGTATATCTGACTTAGTAAGCACAGTAAACCTGATAAGGGCTGGTATTAGGTTAGTATATCTAGATTAATTAATTAACCCAGTTTACCTCCTATATCATCGATCAATCACTGCCATGACAAACCTTGACTTAAACTACAACATCAATAACGATAGAGACTCGTGTATGCCCGACGCCCACCTTCTACGCTGCCTGCGGTCCCAAAAACATCTTAACGAAGGGCCCAGATGGCGGAAACATCCAAATTATATACGCCGACCCTCGTGATGGCAGCAATCCTAATCCTCGTGGTGGCGACTACCAAATCCCCGCGGCTCATTCTGTGTACGAGTGCTGTGTAAAGTGCCCCACTACACCAAATTGCGCAGGATCCGCTTACTCGCGATCGGGGACCGTTGCTTTGGTCTGAACCCAGACGTGTCCTGCTCCCCGAGTCTAGTATCTGGTCAATATGCGAGTGTCCCGGGTCTGGACGACGGGATTCTTGGGTTCGCCATGACCAACAGTCTGTGCGGACAGTGGAAATATGTATCCATTTGGTAGTAATAATGCGTTGATGTGTGGTGGACAGAGCAGTAGCTGAGGTCATTGCGACGATTCTAGTTCGCAAACCCTCTCGGTTATAAGGGACAATGTATCCCGCAAATTCCTCAATATCACTATGTTTCCACACAATCGGTTATGGAGTGACTGCTTTCCTGGTGTAAGGTCTGAAACACTAGCCGGCGCGCTCGCCAAGTGGCGAACTCAGGATATGTGTTTGGACAGTATTATTCTAATCCTACTATGTTTTCCTGGATCAAAGGAATGGGGCAAGTTCTGGCACTATACCATCAACATTTTCATCCGGCGTTCACCACCTCGCAAAAGCCACGTTCCTTCTCTTTCCACTGGGTCTTCAGAGGAAAGTAAGCGGTCTTCTTTTCAAGATGAGCATGGCCGACAATGTGTTTGTGGGATACCGGGGACTGTCTGACCTTGAATACAAAGCTTGATCTGTGAAGGAGTGACGGTCTGGGAGATATTGCCCAGGTATTCCATCCACCCACATTGCAGAAAAGGCGTGTTCTGAAAAAGCATTCATCCTCTGAAACATTGAACCCCACCAAACCTGCCTGCTCCCCCTCCTTCCTCTCGCTTTGGAGTGAATTTTGGATGTGAGATTATCATACTCATGATACATCTGTCTCGTCTATGAAACAGTATACAATATTGATATACTTAGGCGTTAAGTAGGTAGCAGTTGAACTACTTTCACACAAAGGAGTGATGATTGCCTTCCAGCAAAAATCACCGAGGTGGGAAACAAATCGCCTCTTACGTACGACAGGCACAACTTTCTTATATAGACTGGCTTGAATAAATGCTTTACCATCATACGACAAGCCTCGCTTTCGCCTGCCCAAGTTTCGCCTTCTTGTCCTGATTCCTGAGTCCAGGCGGTCCAGTCGCTACCCTATTCATCCTGAGCTAAGCCTAGATCGGAATATGGTCGCCAAATGGCTAACCACATCAGGAAATCCAGCGCAACGTCGAAACGCCGCAATATGTATACAAGACGGGTATGGATGCGGCTACTGCATGTATGAGGCAGGGTCTCGCGCAGTACTGTGGGAAGAATCCTTCAAATTACTGCAAAGGGTAGGTTTGGGGAAAAGTATCGATTGTAGTTGATAGCATATTCTGTTTTGAGTTGGTGGTAGAGTGAGAGGAGTGGGGATAGGTTGTCTGCTTTGGGGAACCGGTGATGCAAACACATGCGGAACGGATGCGGGAGGCGATGCAGTGCAACGGAGAGAGTTAGGAAGGATTCATGGAATGGAGGCGGTGAAGTGAAGGTGTGAATACCATCCGAACAAAACGTATAGGAAACGTACAGGCACGATGAAAGAAAGCCATCATTATACAAATCTTGTTGAACTACTCTCTTGCTGAGCCAGAATTCGTGCAAGTATGCGAAGAACAGAGGATCAAACACAACCCCAGAACAGGATGGGAGCGGGAACACCTTAATTTCTCAAGCCGATTCTCGCGGAGACCACACCTCCAGCGTCTTCACCTCCCTCTCAAAAGTAGGCCTCCTCCGCCTAGGCCTACTTGGAGACCCTAGACTCATGGCCCTCCTCACGCCACCTCCTTTGGAATCCACAATACTCAAGCCGCTATCACGGCGTCGCCGATCAACAGCCTTGTTATCAACTATCTCCAAGACATCCTCTTCAAGTTCTAGCTCACCGGCCCCATGATCCTTCCACACATGCTGAATCAGGGCCTTGACATCGCCACACACTGTGTCCATGGTACCGCTTCTGGTGCAGAGAATACAAGAATAGCCACCATCTGCAGATTCGCGATGGCATTTAACCACGAATCGGTTCTGGACTCGGAAACAACGCTCTGCGCCTTCGTCGTCTTTGAAAATTTCCCACGACCTGCCAGGAGTGAGATGAAGGATGCGCCTGCAGTGAGGACAGTATGGTGAAATGTTGGAGGTTACGGCAGAAGCAAGTAGCTGTGAAGGGTGTTTCTGCAGATCTAGTGCATACGGGCAATATAGTGTTGAAGGCGTAGACGAAACATACGAAGTCAGTCCCGTGAAATCTGTTGATTCTGTGTCGGTTTTGGGAGGCTTGGGTCTACTTGATAGACTTGTGGTGGTAGGGTTAGTGTGTGCAGATTCATCGGGCCATGCAGTCGATCGCCTAGACTTGACAAGTGCTGTCGAGTGGGTATGTGTGGTTGGTACAACCGTAGCCGGGTAAAGGGGTGAGTGGCGAGTTGATATTGAAGAGCGTCGTGCGCGAGAACTTGGTGGAGGGATTGATAGTTGCCGCTGATGTTGTGCGGCGAGAATATCCACAGAAGAAGTGCCAGCTACTCGCGAAGCGGCGACCAGGTTGGAGAGATGATGCGATATGGGCTTAAGAGAGCTGGGCCCGTACATGAATGTCGTGATCAAGACCGACTGCAGCGTTATGATTTGAGACTGAAGACCAGTCTGGGATACCACTATCCAAATCAGTTTCCCCCAGCTTGGATATGCTTGAAGTTCACCTACCATCTCCAATGGCAAATTGTACACCAATATCCTGAACGCCATCCTCGTAAGTGCGCGTGACGGCAGCCTTGTCTAATATGAGGTCGTTGTCGGAAATATCTTCATCGGCTATTTCGAATTTTCTTGATTCAGAATAGCCTCGAGATCGTAAATTATGCTCGTACTCTCTCTTTTCCTTTGCTCTTAAAGTAGCATACAAATCCCGAGTCGCGTCAAACACGTCCAAAAGGGTGGAGACAAGCGACTGCACAACATGCGCTGGATCGACGTGAAGTTTCTGCAACCATCAGCACGCGTCACACAACAGCCCTAGGGGATTAAACTTACTGCAGTACCCATTTCAAAACCTGATAAAACTTGGTGCTTCAGTTCATAAGCGGAACCTCGATTCTATAAGAACAGCTGATTTCTAAGTCTTCGACGAGAACTCACCCCACGTTCGCACCAAACTCTGCAAGGCATCAGACCTTAGCCACACCACTCACGCCCAACGTTCTTCGGCCTCTATGTAACATGATGCACTTGTACAGCTGGCAAAGCACCATTGGCGCTTTCATTCCGAGAGGTAGTTTAATTGGTAGCGCGCACGGGTGACGGGCCGCGATTTAGGAACGCCAACAACTGCAGGGAACGTGGCATGCAGGGCCAAATGATGTCATGCGTGATTTTCAAGGTACAGAACGGAAAAGAGTCGAGAATTGCTTGCAGAATGAATTCAGGATTGCCATAGTGTATTTGCTTCTTTATGGATTCCGAGAATGCCATGGCTAGATTGGGGGTTTGTGGGGGATGTGGCGATGGTGGTGCGATGTCGGCTCTTTCGGTAGTTTATTTGGGCTTATGGATAGCCGATTAGACGCACCTTTTTATCCTCCATCCCTATCTTTTGACACCTCTACTTGATTTTATTTAAACAATAGCGAGGATACAGAACTCTTTCACCTTTTGCGGAACTTGCAGTTTTGAGTCCTGAGAAAAAGGATATGTAAAAGTATGTCTTTTCAACGTATAATGAGCTTAGAATATAGGGATTTAAGTCCCACCAGAGGTGAAAAGGTGGGGTACAGTGGAAACATGGCATAAACACATGTGGGCATCACTCAAGAGCCAGATGTCGAATTGTGGGCATGAGAGCTTAGCGGGTGAAGAACAAGAGAATTTGTGCAACGACAGAGTCGATATTTGACCCTGTAATGTGACATGATCCTGCTTAGAAACCATGGTATCTTTGATTGAGAAAAGATATGTTTTTGCATTTATATTCGTTTCATTAAAACCCTAAATCATTCAACGCTGACCCCGATGAAAATAACTCCAAAATAAGTATCTCTTGATGAAAACAACTTAAACAAACTCGCGGAGAAGGCTGGAGAAGAACTTTGTGCTTCTAGATTCTATTCCCGAGCTAGTTGCATCGAATCAATCCAACCCAATCCCATCCGAAGTTAACCACTCCGGGAAAGGATTCCCACCCCATTGTACACCTATGCAGCAGAAATATCCACTCTCTTTGGACCCTCTTGCTTAGCATTCCGCACCTCCTTCTCCTCAGCCAATTTCTTTGCAAACTTGCTCTTCGCCCTGATGGACGGCCCAAACCAATAGAACACATAGACCGGAACACAAACGATGACAGACATGCCAAAGAGCAGGAAAGAAGCTTTCTTAGGCTTCAATTTCTTGTAGAGTGGACCGGTGTACAAGGCACACATGCCGGCGAGGAAGTCTCGCATGAAGCCGTTACCGCCAGTCGCTGAGGCAGCATATTCGCCGTATGCAGCGACCATGTAGTCGATGGTGGCAAAGTAGATGGCGTAGTTGGCCATACCGATCAGAACCGAGAACATCAGTGGCGCGATCCGTGGGAGAGGAGGGCCTGCTGAGACGAAAGCAAAGCCTAGGATGCCGAGAGGAAGAAGTGTGACGACGTACAACAGCCACCAAAGGCGGCTTTCGGGGTTGAGCTTATCGCCGCGATTGGTGCGTCGAAGTTTGTTGTGGCGGCTGATGGTTGGGAAGAAGGAGAAGTAGGCAAGGACGTAACCAATGAGCAGGGGGATCATGGCAAGGCCAAAGTCAGTTTTGCTGAAGTTCCATTGGTTGAAGACGTATCCGAAAGACTCGAGGAAGCTGAAGATGAGGGCGTCGCTGAAGCCGCTGAGCAAAGAGAGGAAGAGAACGATGGGTTCAGTGAGAACCATCTCGTAGGGGCGCCACATCGTCTTGACAATTTCACTCTAGGCAAAACGCTCTCCAAAAGGTTTGATCTCGTTGGGGCCATAGATAGAGGTGTCCTTCCCACTCTCACGTCGCTTCTTGGCTTCCTTGTCAAGAAGGAGAGTTGAACGTGTCTCGGGGACGCAGAAGAAGTGGATGATTTGGACGATGACACCGAAGGCGAGTTGAATAACGAAGTTCCACTCCCATGTTAGATACTGTTCGATTGGTCCACCGCAGATGCCCCCAAGGACCGAACCACCAGCGGAAGAGAGACCTCCCATAACTCGTCCGGCGAGAACCATATTCCAGTTCGTGCTACCGCCACACAACAGTTGGAAGGTGTTCACGAAGAAGAGCGAGAGCTGCATGATCTTCCAGCGGCCCACTTCCTCGGACCATGGCGCCCAAATCTCACAACCAAAGGCGTAAGTGACGAGGAATGCAACCATCCCGTGACGGGCATTGGAGATACCGTAGTGGCGATTGAGTGGCTCCACTGCGTTCGAGTAGACGGCGGCGTTGTAGTTCATACTCGTCTGGCAGAGAGCGACAACAGACAAGATCCACCACTTTTTGGAAGTAGAGAAGGCGTAGCCGGTAGCCTCAAACGCTTCCTCTTGTTTCAGGATGAGCTTGACAAGGTGTGGGGTGGAGATCGGGATGGTAATGAAATGGCCATCATGAGCATTAGGGAAGGCCATGTTGTTGTTGAAGGAGTTCCTGTCATTGTTAACGTTTTTGGAGTTGTCGATATTGATGTTGCTGTTGTTGTTGTTGTTGTTGTTGAAGGTATTGGTAGTGTTCATGTTGAAGGGTTGAAGTTGTTGAGCTTGGGGTTGTTGGGTTCGAGTTTGTCCGAAGTTGGTAATTGGAGAAAAGAAAATTCAAGAACGAGGGCGGAATGGTGCAGTATTTATATCTCCATGCGGCGCAGATGTGAAAAGTGTACTTGCACAACCATAAATCATTGAGTGTTAAGGCTGGGTTATTGAGCTGTTGACCTAAGATAAGAGGTCTCGGTTCCACAATTTAGCATTGAATAAATGTACTTTTTCACAGCAGTTCACAATGACCATGAATTAAATGTAGCATTAGGTGCTACCCGATAGACACTGACAGCCAAGTGCAATGTAATGGATCAATCACGAATTCGAGTTCAGCCCTGCAGCAGCGTTCTAATTTTAGTTGAGCTGTGGTCCACAAAAGGGTATCCCAACTATAAGTAATTGCATTTTCCACCCACCAAACGAGTCAATCAACTATGCCATATGAACCCAAGGGAAGAATGGTGTGTTCGAAGCCCAGCCACGCGCCACCTCCTCGAAACTCCAAAAACTAGTTGAGTCTGTCAGCGCGACTACCAAAGATTTCATGGAAGTGAGGTTGTATTCACCTGTCCGCTTCGGTCCTGTCATTGAGAGAGCTGGAGTTGAGTTCCCAGGTTGGATTAAGATTAAGCTTCTGGGTTGCAGAGAGGAAGCAGCAGCAATGAAGTCTCGAAGGTTGTTGCAAGTAGAGGAGCGGGGCAGAGGAGGTCTTTTATGTTGCCGTGGTCGGCCTCTGATTAGGTATAGAATGGGCGTTGCGTTTGCCAAGATAGAGTGCTCAGGCGACCAGTTCTTTCCACCGCTCTTCATACCAAGACAGCCAATGGGGTGCAAGAACCCCTCGGAAAGAGGACCTATTGGAATGGGCGCGGATGGAGAGCGAAATAAGGAGAGAAGAAAGCGGCCAGAACTATGACGTAAAGCTGAAATTGGGGTATAAGATTTATCAACCTAACCCAGAAGCGAATCCGAGCAATAATATGTGAACAACGACAATGAAAGAGCAACATATGCTTGCTGTTTCCTCGAGAACGGTACACCGTTCGCCATCGACCCAAGTCGTCCGTTCACGAGAAGAAGCTACAGTCATCTTAACCCATCATGAACCAACCCGCACCACCAAGTGCAGCCACACCCCAAGCACCAAAGACCATGACAGCGGTGGTACCAAATGTGGCAGGTCCAACAGCAACCGCAGCACCAGTTCCAGTCACGCCGGAAACAGACTCGGTCGAGCTGGCACCCGCGCCGGTAGTTGTAATATCGTCTGAGGGGTCTCCAGTGGCCTCCGCAAGCGCCTTGGTCAAGCTCGACATAACAGCCTCCAGATTCTTGAAGGGCGTAGCGATGGCGGTGCCAGAGGGAAGGGGGTATTGATCGGTACCAGGAGCATCGCAGACGGGAATATCGTAGAGAGTGCCGGCACAGGTGGTTCCAGAACTGTTAGATATATGTTAGAGATGTGGCTAGGAAGGAAGATATCATGGGGACTGACCTGCAGCACCAACCGTTATTGCAGTCGACGTAATCTGAACCACAGGCTAGGGTGGGGCTGACGTCGGTACGCGCCTCAAGGCCATGAGCTTCGCTGCGGTATTGTTTGGCGTAGACGAGGCCTTGAGGAAGGGGCTTGCGAGCTTGGAGAGGCTCAGAGGCCGCGGCGAGCGCCACGGTCAAGGGAAAAATGAACGCGGAGAAATGCATCTTGTTGATTGTTGGTGGGTGTATTACGTTTAGTAGAAGGGTTTGAAATGTGTTCGAGTGAATGAGAGTGGTGAAACGGTAACACTGGGAGCAAGATAAAAGAAGGACTTCAAAGTATAGAATGTATGACCCTCGAACGACAGCAACGGGAGAAGATGAATACTTATAACTTCGAACACTATCTCCCTGTTTTATTTTAAGGCGGCGGGCTGAACGGCCCACCAAAACGGTCAAGCGCTGTGAATGGAAAGGCGTTCATTGGAAAGGCACGGTACCGACCCCTGTTGAAGTAATTTAGCTTGTGGGATCCGCTCAATACGGACCCTTTTCGAGATCTTCAAGCTTTGAAACGAGCACGTCAAGCTTTTTAGGGATCAGGCTAGATGAGAAGAGGGCCAGCGTGGTATTCTGCAAGGCTCCAGCGCTGCAACAGGCCGCGGCCATTGGCATACTACCTTCTCTCAACGATGACTCCAGTGCTTAAATATCGTGCCGTGTTGGTTGATCGTTAGCCCTATCTAAGAGCAAGACCGGACAAGACCATATTTGATCTTACAACTGTCGATCATGAGAGACAGCTGTCAATGTAAACGATGAAAGCGAGAAAATCATGCCTGGGCAAATGAGGTTCAAAGAATTACGAGGGCCTTGCCTCACGATAAAATGAGTCAGGCCGGGTCGTGCGATGCGATGATCAGGGGCACTGTGGCTAGTGTTTCGGTTAGTCGCTGGTGGCGCGATGTCGAGATCGAAATTGCCGTGGTGGTGACAAGGAACACGATGAATGCGATGCAGTGGATAAACAATCGCCCGAATGTGCGGTATATTATGAGTGATTGGAATTGATCCGAGGGGAGGGCTGAAATCAGTTCCATTCGCGCGGGATGTTTTTTCGATTATTTCAGTCCAAATATGCATCCTCTGACCCACATCATCTCTCACAGTGCAGCGAACTCCAGATAGGTGTTCAGGCAGCCTTTCCGTCAACTACCTGCTACTCCCTATACCTACAAGAAGAATCCTAGGAGGAAAAGGTTTGGTGTTCCAACTGTGGGCAGTAGGCAAAAAGAATCTTGGTCTATGGTGGCTCCAGAGCTCTAAATAATTTGACAATAGTGGTAGGAGAGGTACGGAATTATGTACAATTCCCACCCTGGGGATGAAGCATACCTAGCCCTGGTGGCACATAAACATAAAGCCCATTAGTTGGCATCTAAGAAGCGTGATAATAGCAACTCTGCGCGGTTCCTCCATGGACTAGAGAGTAAGGTTGTGGCGAAGGTAGGCTATTCAAGCTAATGGACCCATCGTCCATCTTGTTATCGTACATTGTCCCAGAAGAGAAGCCTAGTTGGCTGCCTGCCACGATGATTCCGGGCCTTGGAGGTGGAACAGAGAGAGCATCAACCGCACGGGGGTAGAAGCTAAGATCGACGCGTTTGTTGCCCACCGTTCGAACCCAAATCGTGCTGGATGCTCCTGGAGAGCACTCGTTTGGGTAGAGGAATACTGTCAGAAGACGACCGGTCGAAGTTTGATCCAGAAATCGCCGCATCATGGAAGGTGTCGCTCGACCGATGACCATGAGCACAAGTGCAATCAAAGCAACGAGAGAAGAGAGGGCCAGGACAGAGGATGCAGGAATACTATATGGAAGGCGGAAGCGGACTCGACGGATGTAAAAATGTTATTGGAACTTTTGCGGTAATATGCGGTCCATCTCGCTTTGTTAGATTCCGAGGTGGCTCTGAATCTATTTGGCCTTTGGTTCCGACCACAGCATCCAGATGAGGTTTATAATATTGGCGGCTTGCGAAGCACTGGGCGATAACGCCTGCCACTTGTTGAACAACGCAAGATTGGTTTGTCCGGCATAGTCAGGAAGGCCATGCAGCACTGTACTATCAATCTCGTCTTGCTGATATGCAACGTTCATGACATTCTGGCAGAAGTCTACACCAGCAAGGTTCTCCATGGAATGAGTCGGAGATGGCGACATCTGGAAAGCAAGTCTGGGTAGAAAGAAGTGCTCTTGTCGGGCCTAGAGATGTTCGAGTGATGTACATGCTCTGGTGACGTAATTCCCCACACAGGGTTGAGAAAGCCTGGCCTCATCTTTGAGTTCCCAATGGCCTAAAGTGGCTTGTCTTCATCCGAGGCATAAACTTTCGATTTGCTGTCAAGAACATCGAGAGATTTCATCTCATTTGTACCATTGTAGCGAAAAGCGACCGAGTTGATGGAAGCCTTGGATGCAAACGCACAGGAATACATGGGAATCGTCCAATCAGTGCCTGGGTCAAAGAGAAGAGAGGCGGTTCCGTCCCTCTCATTCTACAGGATACCGCGATGTTATTTATCTTTGCGAAGTATCCTTCGTTGCTGTTTGAATAAGCAGGGGCTGCACTAGGTTGAGTGGTTGGACTTGTTTTTCAGGAGGTAACTCAATCTTACCCATGTAGGTGAAATTATCTTAGGACATCCTGAAAGGGTTCGCGTATAGTGATCGCGACCCATTTCTTACGGACGCGGGAATATTCTGCAGATGTCAGCGAAAAGTCCGCCACTGAGCGTGACGAAATAGCAAGGCTCTCGCGGTATTATAAACTCGAGATAGGCGTCCAGACAGTATGTCTACGAAGCTCCTGTTACTACCTAAATTAAGGGAGTAGAAGAAGCTATTCCTAGAGCAACCATGCCTAAACATACCTAAATCTGGGGTTCATAGTACCGCGAGAGCAAGGGATGACGTCGAAAAAAATCTACCAAATATGACCCATACACGCCCTGCAACATTAATCGGTCATACCGTACTTTGAAACTCCCAAATTTGGGGTCAATGGGGTATCTGGCCCCAACTCTGGAGTTCAAGTACTGGAACCTTATTGCAAAGTCCTCATTCTTCGAATTGGTAACATTGAGGTAGAACACCGAATAGACATTACTAAACCAGCCAGCAAAGTATGCGCAGTCTCTTAAGTTGGGTTGGGTATATGTTTCGTTTGTGCCATACCATGGTATGTCTCTTACTAGGTTCGCAAAGCCACCATGATCAGTAATGGTGATGTTTTGCACGACTTCAAAAGTGTTGTCCGAATAAAGGATATTGAAATCAAGAGTGATGTTGAGATCCACACACTCGGTTTCTGGTTCAATAAATAAAACATCTTCCGACCATGTGCTTCCGTAAGGTAGGACTGGGGGTGTCGTATGATTGCGAAAGCCAACACCGCCGGTTTTGGTGTTGACAATGAGACCCGTGATGGCTTCCCAGGCGTGGTTTAGTACCATTTGTGAGAGATAGCGGTAGTCCCCAACGAGATATGGTTGATTGTCACGTTGATATTTGCTGTGAAATACCTTCCTGAACGTTCGTCATTGGATATCGAGTACGCTAATCGGGTTAATATACGGGCCCCAGAACATAGCTAGATGGTCATACCTTCACACGGTTTTGGGAGACTGTAAAAGACCAGCGCTGTAGATTTCCGTAATACTTTTAGGAACACGTACGTCGTAACCATCTGGCAACTCTCCCTGAGATGAAGTGGAGTTCTGTGTGACAATTAAGGTTGTTGATGACCACGGACAAACTATTGGTGTCATATAGCTCCAGCACCAATGGGAAGGACCTGGGTCGATACTCCTTGGAAGAGTCCTGCATACTGTTAGTGATTGGCTCATAGGGATACTCAAGTGTAGGCTTTCCCCACGCCCATCGCTGACTTGTCTTTGGCATAGTTAAATACTACTTCTTGCAAATTACTTTGAGTAGCAACCGTTTCATACAGACTCAATGGAGTGACTATTGATGCTGCAGAAATCAAGAGTAAGAGGAGGACTTCCAATAGAGCGATCAAACGCACACCTCCCACAGGCCCTTCCCACCGGCAGAATCCGTCCGCAAGAGGCCAATGCGAAGAATGGAGGATTTGAGAAACAACAGACCTAGCGTTCTTAGTGACCATGTTTCGGTCTCTATCATCTGAGGCTAACCAATTAGCAGCAGTGTCTTCCTTCTCGAGAAGTCCGACTAAAATTAGAGGAAATATAGTTGAAATTACGAATTATACTGTTACCTTAATATAAACCTAGTCACTTAATTCAGTACTCGGCACATACTTATAAGCACTCCAGCAGCAATGAAACCAACAACGCTGATATTGGTGTTTTTGGCGGACAACATTTTGTGCAAAGCGAAGGTTCAACCGCCATCCTTCGCGTTTTGTCTCTGACCCTTAATACACTCACTCAAGACCTATGCCTAAGATAATAGGGATAAAAGGCGAGGTTGAAACACGCATTGTAGGGTATTCTTAGACGAGAGGACGGATCTGGGATGGAATGCTATTGTGCGGATCTCATGGGTTGATGCGCATGAGGCTCCCTGTCATGGCCTGCCACTTTGGAATACGAAGTCACCGACAGCTTGTATCCTTTTGAGTCTGGCCAGCCAGTATCATGGGCTTAAATAAGTCCTTATTGAGGGGTGGACGGAGAGCCCAACTAGAAATTTAATGATGATCGCAGAGTACCTGCAATAATTGTTCTCCTGCAGCGGAATACGTGGGATTAGGGTAATGGAATGAGATTGAATCAAAACGGGTCTTTTTATGTATGAAAGGCTCAATTCACAGCGTTCCGTGTCCGATTCTCCATCAAAAGTAAAAATATGCTGAGCTGGCAAATGCCTCGAATATTGAATGTTGGCACTTACTTGAGCAGAGAGGGTCATCGTGGAATGGAAAGCCAAAACGTCCATTTCATGCTTCGACGGTGAGCGTCTGCAAATAATTGAAAGCCATGGCAGGGCAGAGCATACCACCTCCGATTAGAAAAGATAAAACACGGAGACCCTGCTTTGAGCCTGTGATAGTTGAGAGGACCCGTGATTGCATAGTATTTTGGTTCACGAGCGGAAACCCCAGCATCTTCACTCGAGGTGTAAGGACACAGTCTCTGAGGATATAAGTAGGCAAAGTAGTAGCATCACATCTTGACGGTGAATATTAAGCTAATAATCAGAAGGTGTTCGCTTTGATGAATCGGTCCCCGTTTACCCGTTGAGCTACTGACTAAGCTGTGAGACTTGGCACAACGCTCAACCCCGAGAGGACCTCCATCTTTCCCATCGTACACATGTCAAAGTCCGTCTCGCTTTCCTTCAATTGTTTACACTTTGGACGGGGTTTGTTCATTGCATGATTGTGACAGACGTATCTTAGAAGCCAAGAAGGCCGAATCCCTATACCTCTGGTTGTGGACACATTTTCAGTTACAACCAGCCATTCAGATCTTTCAAGACTTGAGTTCAATTGCTGTTGCTGGAAAGAAACCCCCCCTTACTCGAATCGGTCTAAACCTCGGTCTTTACTATTGCCGTTTCCGGCAGATCGGTAGTTCCAAGACTGCAGAGTGCATTTGAGGCAGTTTATCACTGTTTCATTGGCGTGCCGAACAAGGCTTCAACTGCGCACCTTGTTGGCTTCCAACGGCCTCCACCTGCCCGCTGACAATTCAAACAACTCAACATGTGGGGAACTTCGATATCTCTTTTTCTCCTCTTCAGTCCCCTACAAGTCATTGCTTCCGAACAAGCACAGCAACCTTTTGACTTTGGAGAGATGTCTGCACCAAACTACAGTCTCCCTCCTCTTCCGTATGCCTACGATGTTAGTTATTAGTTACTTATTCCACCTGTCCTCGATGACCCCGCACTCACGGTCCAATAGGCGCTCGAGCCATATATTTCGGCCCAGATCATGGAGCTTCACCATGGCAAGCATCATCAGACCTACATCACCAATCTCAACGCAGCCTTGAAGACCCAAACAGAAGCCGTCCATACCTCAGACATCACCACGCAGGTATCTCTTCAGCAAGGCATTCGATTCAACGCAGGCGGTCACATCAACCACTCGCTCTTCTGGCAGAACCTGTCACCTGCAAGCTCTCCAGATGCAAAGACTTCAGCCGCACCGAAACTCGTCCAGCAAATCAAGGCGACATGGGGCGACGAAGATAAATTCCGCGAAGCCTTCAAAGCCTCTCTTCTCGGGATTCAGGGTAGTGGGTGGGGTTGGCTCATCCGGGTCCAGGTCGGGCAAGAGTCCAGACTGGCTATCGTTACGACAAAAGATCAAGATCCTGTTGTTGGAAAGGGCGAAGTACCAATTTTTGGTGTGGATATGTGGGAACATGCGTATTATTTGCAGTATTTGAACGGGAAAGCAGCCTATGTGGAGAACATCTGGAACGTAATCAACTGGAAAACAGCCGAAGAGCGATTTGTTGGCACGCAAGCTGATGCATTCAAGATACTGAAGGCTTCTATGTAAGCAAATGATCAGCAGAGGTAGACAATTATACACCTGTGTGTTCAACTTGTGTCCGAACCCACTCATCCCCGCTATACCATGAGTTCTTACATAAGCAAGGCCCTCTGTCGGACAGGATCTCCACAGGAGTCAAGATTTCATGCGCAAGGGATCTTCGGAACTTCGACGTGGCATACCGACTGAATGTCGTACGGAGGTTCAAATATGTATCGCGATTGGAACTAAGAGTACCACAATGTCTTCCCCCAGATTTCTTAGCGCGGATTATGCCATCCAGGTACTCTCTCAAACTTGCTCAAAGGACTCACGACTCTTTGGATGTCCGAACCCGAATCTCCGATATTTTCTTTTATATTGGTGAAGTGTCTCCTCTTTTGATATTCTTTGTTCGACATTGTTGTTGACTCTATATCGCCTTCTCCGCGTCGTGATATTTTCCTCCACTTCGACCATCACTCAACCATACCCAGCCATAAGTGACTATGTGCAACGGCTTTTCCACACGCAAGAGCCAGGGAGGTTCTATTGCCGTATTACGGCGTACCGATTCATACCTCAGCGAGCCTTCTCCAGCATCAAGTCCTACTTCCGAGGAATGGCAACTCCTCTTCTCAAACAATGCCGAAGATCTATCACGCACACAAGTTGAATTCCGCGCCTCAGACTCAATCCTAAAACAGCAAATGGAAAGATATTGGGTAGTGATCCAGTAAGTTTCGGTAGAATTCTTAATAATCGAGAGCTAACGCTTGATAGCCGAAATGGCGATCTGGGCAGCTCACCTGGACTTCCTCCTACTCAGATAACATCGAACCCATTCTTCTCTTTCCCACTTGCAGCAGATGAGTCGTCTGTAACGCATCTTCCCCAAAAACTTGATCTTGGAGTCGGCGACTCGGGAGTCATTGGACGAAAGGTGTCGATTATGAGGGGACGGACGACGGTCGCGGAAGGAATTATGGGATGGAATTGAAAACTATGAGCAGACTTGAGCTGAATGCATTTCCTTGTCTTAGCATAGGTATAGGTATCTTAGTGTTCTTTTGCCACGGGCGGATTTTGGGAATGGTGTTTTGGAGTGTAAGGGATCTTAGCGCTTGGACACACAGCATTTGAAAGGATATGAACTGGGAGGCCGAATCGGTAGCATCTGGAATTACTTGAACATAGTTTTCTGCTCACGCATCACTGCAGATAAATTTTCCACCTGCCATGTGTTCTGGCAATAAATGCTACAGCAATTTTGTCTCTCCGACGGACCACGCACTATTACGCCATGGGAGAAAGGATAGTTGAAATGTTGCCTTTTTGCGTATTCTAAGCTTAAAACATTTGGTTTAGTATTTTTCTATCGTCTTTCGTAGGCAAAGAGATAGTAGGTATGGTCCCAGACAAGCTCAACTAAACCTAAACCGGCTCACCCAGGTTGATTTCTGCCTCCCAACCCCCCCAATCCTCCAAAACATGAACTATCGAAAATCCCTATCCCCCCACCCATCGAAGAACGGCATATTGCTTCCGAACAATCGGGACCTCATGGAAACCCCGCTCTTGGCGACGAGCATAGCAAAAGCTTGTCTGTGCTCCGACGTCACTCACGCAGGAACCGTTCTCACGATAACAACCGACCATGATGGTTTGAGCGACCATCTAGTGACCTTCCGTATTGATAGCTCGGTGCCAAGGTAGATAGCTATGATAGTCCACGGGTGGATTGGAACGCTGCCGGCATCGCATTTGCCCATGCTGGCGCGGAGATGGACGGAGGAAGATACGGTGGGGAGGATGTAGTATAAAAGAA
Organism: Amniculicola lignicola CBS 123094; assembly: GCA_010015725.1. NCBI lineage: Eukaryota > Fungi > Ascomycota > Dothideomycetes > Pleosporales > Amniculicolaceae > Amniculicola > Amniculicola lignicola. Next base: position 117,539 of record ML977557.1, read on the forward strand.
CGTTCATGGTATGCATTGCCTGGTCCGAATTTTACTTCTTCCTTACCTGTCTATTACTCTTTCTCGTCGATAAGAACGGTTCGTCATGCGCTTCTCGGGCATCGTGATTGCAGCTCTTGGAGCCGTTGCGGTTAGCGCTGCTCTGCTTGCCCCCCACATACAAGGTCGTCAGTACAAGACAACAGCGAGCCAGCGACTGAGTCTTCAATGGCTGCGGGGAAATAGCTCTCTTCCCAAGGTTCTGTAAGTAGCCACGAAATCCTTGGACTTTTCCGCATGAATTTAAATTTTGATAGCAATAAAAAACATGAGCTAATAGCTCCGGTCCCAGCGTCCTCTACACAGGTGGAACCATTGCCGGCGGAAGCATCTACGGGGCGCTTGACGACACCCAATATGGCCAACTCTCACTCACCGGCGAGCAAATCATTGCTCGAAACCCCTATCTTCTCAACCACACCCAACTTGCTGTTTCCAATTGGACCAGCTCGGAGGGTTCGACTGGCACCAGCGATTCCCTGGTAATGAACATGACACGATTCGCACACGACGCTCTCTGCTCAGAAGACAGTGACATCGACGGTGCAATCTACACCCACGGCACCAACTCACTCGAAGAGACTGCCTTCCTCCTAGACCTTCTTGTGAACTGCGGCAAACCGATAGTCGGCGTGGGAGCAATGCGACCATGGACTCATCTCTCCTTCGACGGAGACGCAAACTTCTTCGACGGAGCTGTGCTTGCCGCTCACCCCGATGCTCGAAACCGCGGTGTCATGGTTGCCTTCAACAGCCGCATCATCCCCGGCTTCTGGGTCACGAAACAATACTCGACGAACCCGGATGCATTCGGAGCGACTGCAACCGGAGATCTAGGCGCCTTTATCAACAACAAACCCTACTTCTACAACACGTGCGCATCCCCATATCCCATCCCCCTCCCCTTTCCCAATACATCCATATACTAATCCCCACCCAGCCCCTCCCAACCCAACGCCAAGCATCAATTCTCCCTCTCCCTCATCTCCAACTCCTCCTTCTCCCCCTCCCTCCCCAAAGTCGACATCCTGTACGCCGCCCGCCAATTCTCCGGCAAACTCGTCCTCGACGCTTACTCCGATGGCGCTTCCGGCGTCGTCATCGCCGGCACCGGCAACGGCGGGATTCCTAACGGACAAGAAGAAATCGCTCTCGCGCTTGAAAAGGGGCTGCAGATTGTGGTTGGGACGAGAAGTCCGTTTGGGCCGTCGACGCCGAGTCGAGTGCCGACGTATGCGAAGAGTGGGTTTGTGCATGTTGTTCAGGCGAGGATTATGTTGCAGTTGGCGATTGCGAGTGGGTATACGATGAATGATACGATTGTGTTGTTTGAGAAGGGATTGAGGGATGCGATTGGGCAGCCGTTTGTGCCGGCGGTGTGAGGGATAAGGGGTGATTGATAACGATGTCATGGGATGGAATGAGATGATTTGATGAAATGATGATATGAAAGATTTATGATATGATAGTAGCGATACATCTGCTCATATGGATGGAGTATATGGAAGCTTTCTATCAAGTTGCTAATAAACTTTACCGTTGAAGTGCAAAGCGAAAGACGAGGAACCATGTATCTGCACCAAATCCTAGATATACATATGTTAGAGCCTCAAACGATCCCATCCACCAACGCCATACATATTAATAAGTCCGAAAGCAAAGTTTCCCGCACCCTCTAACCTCCACCCAAAGCTCCAAGCCACCCCTCCCCCTCAAAACCACCCCCTAGTCGCCAACTTCCCCCACCACCTCCCCCTCTCGCCCTCCTCCCTCGGTCCCAAAAACATCCCTACCTCATCCCCCGCCGCCCCATCCCCAACCAAGACATCCAAATCGAAAATATCCTTCCACATCTCTTCTCCCAGCCAAAAGCTCGCTCTGACCCTCACACCGCCCTCCCTCGACTTCGCCACCGGCGATAGATGCGGGCCTATCTCCCTCGCAACCTGGTACGCTAGTGCCGACGGAGTGAACCGCGTCTTGAGGACGACGTTCCAACGGTCGAAAGCTTGAAAACGGGGGATGATGGGGGGCGGCGGTGGGGTGGAAGAGCTGGAGGGGGGACCTTGGGGGGAGGGCGGGTGCGCGATGGTGGGAGCTACGAGGTACATTGGGGTTGAGGATCTGGGGGGCGGGTGGACGGGGAGGGCGAGGCCGTTTCTGCGGGTTGCCATCCACGAGTTTATGATTTCTTCGTCGCGGCGTTCGCCGTCGTGGCGCGTGAGCAGCCAGAAGGAGATGATGAGGTGGCGGAGATGGGGGAAGTGCTGGAGGGGGTGGAGAAGGGGGGATGTGATGGGCGTGGCGTATGAGAGGATGGGGGCGCCGACGTAGCCGCAGATTTTGAGTTCGGTGATGGTGGAAGCGTGGTGGGCAGCCAGGGTGTGCAGCAATGGGGGTTGGGAGGGCCAGCCGTACGTTGGCGTGAACTCAAAGTTGTCTTCTATTTGGGGCGTCGGGCCGTACGCTGCCCGCGTTGCAGCTCCATCTTCCTCTTCTAAATCCATTTGGCCGGGATCGATCTCGTGGGGATCAATTTCGTGGAGGTCTATACCATTAATGCCCCAGGTATTGCCAACAGGGAAGCTGGCCCCGATCATGACCACCTTCTTCAGCGGACAGTAGTGTAGTGCCCGTACAATCTCTCGTTTCTCGTCCCGGGGGATGCCGCCTTCAATCTTGATTTGTTCAATCTTGGTCATACAAGGTGCAAATTCAGCAATGAATATCCTCCGCCGGATGCGCTCCTGTGCTTCAGATTGTTGAGTTGATCGATCTGTGAGCTGCTCTGCGAAGCCATCATATGAAGCATCGAGGCGGAGATCAACCAGCACGGATCCCAGGTGGCTGACTACTTTCCGCACCCTCATCTGCACCTCTCGGGAGGGCCTGATATGGGAGTAGAATCTGTCGAGGGGCCAGGCTAGCGAGCGGATCTTGGGATGAGCCTCCATGAATTCCAGAAAGTTTGTCTCCAGGAGGAAGACCCGGCCAGGCAGTTTGGTTGGCTTGACTACCGCATTACGGAGTTGGAAGACGTGTAGATTTGGGAAGCGCATTTGTGCCAGATGATTTAGCTGTACACATGTGTGCATCTCCTGTGTCTCATCTATTTCTTCCCAGCCTCCACGCCAGAGTATCCAGTCAAGGCTCAGCCGGGTGAGGGTTGATTGGGACATGGAGATCAGCCACAGCATTGGCATGTTGGGCGCTCTCGCCGGTTTTCGTGGTAACAATGAGTCTTCTTCGTTACCGAGGAGTTGCTGAATATGCTGAAGCTTATCCCAGACCAAGTCATCAAACATATTCGCCTTGGTTGTTATGTCTGCCGTGCTCAATCGGGGTGATCCCGTCAAGGTTGGGACGGGCACACGTCCGTCCCCTCCAACCTCGACGTCTGTGACGTAGAAACCACCATGGCCATTGTGGAGTTGGCGCTGGTTGCCGCCTCGCGCAAGCCAAAACTCATTCGACGAACGATGCTTAACCGCCCGTTTGCGTTCTGCTCTTAAACGGCGGAAACGGATGCTCTCTAAGCCAGAAGGAAGTCTGCTCGCAGAAGGGGGAAAGTCGATCCTCGCGCCATCCAAAGAGCAGCTCTCCAGCCAGAGTTTGCGGAGGGGTGCATCGCGGGGCCGGTCAGGATCCAGAAACCCCTCAAGAAGGCCCCGTGTGAGCCGCCAATGTCCGAATATAATCCGCAGCGTATGAACAGTCCTCAAGTTCTGAATTGCTAGCCGGAGGAGATTGAGCAGGCGCGCGTCTCTTGAAAGGGTTGGCGCGTCGAAGTGTATCCACGGAAGGACATCGTATATCCAAGGCGTAGGCAGACGGCAGCGATGCGTCAGGACAAGCACTTTCGAAGCAAGGTCCTTGTTCGTTGCCAGTATATGCAGCTTCTGGATGATGGGCGTGTCGTCGTGCTGGTCTCTATCGCCTTCCTGTCCCACATGATCCGAATGTGCGTCAATCAGCCGTACCTCCCGCCAGAGAATCGCGGTTGCCTCGTGATGGAGTAGTTTGCACACGAGCGCAGTCCTCTTGAGCGCAGTGGTATCGAGGTGGGAAAGTACGGCCTGGAGGATTTCTGCAGGAAGAAGTTCGAGCTACTCAACTATCAGTAGTCATTTCATATTACAGCTGGTTGAGCCTTTGCAGCGGAGTGGCATATTGGAAGGCGCGGCTGGTGCAGAACGTACAGAGTGCGGCGTTTCGGAGGCCTCTTGTCGCTGAGTCGAGGCTCTGGACGCGGGCGCAGGGTGGCGTGTCATGGTGGATGCATAGCAACTTTCTGGTGTCACGGTAGGAACTGTACCGATCGTGGACGAGAGTGAATTTACTCGAGGCTGGCGCCTTGGACATGATGTTGGATGCCCTCCTGCAGGTGGTGTGTTGAGAGTCCGTGCACACCATGATGCAGACCTCCGGCTTCCCCGCAGCTCCAGCCCTGGAAGGCGTTCTCTCTTCGCACGTGCAGAGCAAATCACCAAACATCCAGTCAGACTCCAGATTCCAACCACAAGTAAAACAGTCAGAGAGACTATCCCATTTTGACACTACCAAGCAAAGAATACACACGAATACACTATCACGCTGCCGCAAACCCTCCATCTGAAAGTCTGATCCCAAAGCTACAGCAAAGGGGTATTGGCGCAAAAAGGACCTTCCCATCAACCGAGTCATCCTACAGATCTTCCCCAGACTATGCAATTGCTCCATCCTCGTCTTGCTATTACCATGGAGGCTCTCACCAAGTCGCAACAAACCCACTGATTTCTTGGTTCTTACAGATTACTCCTCGAGATACGACAGTTTCCGCATCTCGCCCAACCTCGATCTGGCCTGAGACAGCGAATTCTCGAGCTGCAAGATTTCCACCTACAAACAAATTAGTACATGTTCAAAAAAATA